>JABUQX010133410.1:20000-30000 GCA_015478945.1 Trachelipus rathkii | reverse complement strand
AAGAAGTTATATATCATATTATATATATATAAGATATTTACCAATAGGCAACTACTAACTACAGTGACACAGTCCAAAATTTTCCAACTCCGGTTTTTACACTCTTGAAAATTACCGACTCCGACTCCACCATTTTGAAAATTACCGATTCCGACCTTCACTGGAAAATTTTAGTGACTCCAACTCCATTTATTACATCCATTACTCCATCCCCGACTCCGACTCTGACTCACAATCCTGCTTTTAGAAAGACTCCCTAAGTGCTCATAAGTATGAACAAAGAGATTGGCGAGTTGTACTTCCAACTTAGAAAGCTGAGCAGCTGTCACATGTGTATTTGTAAACAACATTGAAACGTAGGAAGTCTGGCAACTTTTTTTTTTTTTTTTTTTATAAATTTTTGTAATTGTTTTGTAATTAGATGCAAATATAAAGTTTAGTTTAATTTGGAAAAATTAGTTTAAAGTTGAAGAGAGTTCAATTTTTTAATTTATAACATGTAATTAGAAAAGGGAATCTTAAGAAATAAAATCTTTCTCTCTACTGTCGGAGTGTGTTTTTAGGTTCGCAAGTGGAGACGAGAAATTAATTAAAATAATGTTGTGTTAAACTAGCTGGGTTTAGGTTACTGTTGAAAATTTCTATCAGGGAATTAAATTCTTGAGGTGTTGTCGCGAAGTTGGAAGAAATGTGGTAGGCTCTGTAAATTAATATTTTTATATTATTAATTTTAAAAACCCCTATTGTGAAAAAGTCCTATCTAAGTATAGTATCTGAGTCTTCAGTTAGCATTTAGCAATACCTTGTCAATCTTTTTAGAAACCACGACATTACCAGTAACCTTCTCTAATCACCCTCCATCTGGAAGACAGACATACCTGTTACTGCCTCACAGGCTGACTGTCTATTAGGATCCTAATCTTGTTGTATCTATCTGCAGTCTTTTTCGTTTCAAATTGTTTCCTGTGCTTTATTTTTTTAATAAAATTTGGTTGAAAGAAAAATATTTTGTTGCTAATTATCTAGTAAAAAAATAAGACAATAATAAAGAGAATGTAAAATAAAATGATGTGCATAATTTTCTTAACCATATTATATATCCTCCAAAATTAGTGTCAAATGGTATTCAGCAGTAAAAAATCTATTGTTCAGTTCAATTTTGTAAAAATTTCTCATAGTGAATAATAAAGAAAATTTAAATTTAATTATTTATTGGATTAGCTTTTTTCTTTTTTATTCTTTTTTAAATGTATCAGAATATTGGAATTTGATCAGAGCCATTGGATTAAGTCATACATTGATCTTAACACGAGAAACTCATTATTTTTGAATCAAACTTTGAAAATATATATATATACAGAGCAGCAGATAGCAGTTATATATGTTAGCAGCAGTATATATATATATATATATAAATATATATATATATATATATATATATATATATATATATATATATATATATATATATATATATATATATATATATATATATATATATATATAAATCACTGTAAAGACAGAG
Organism: Trachelipus rathkii; assembly: GCA_015478945.1. Lineage (NCBI taxonomy): Eukaryota > Metazoa > Arthropoda > Malacostraca > Isopoda > Trachelipodidae > Trachelipus > Trachelipus rathkii. Next base: position 28,475 of record JABUQX010133410.1, on the reverse strand, counting down.
TGGTAGAGTGTAGAGACATATACAACTTGAAATCACATTATAGATAATTTTAAAATTATAGTAAATCATCAATGTTATAATTTTCGACCATCTTGTGTGTGCCAGTAGTATTTGGGGAGAAAAATTTTCCCCAATATATATATATATATATATAGACATTCGCTATATAAAGTTGTATAGTATATATATATATATATATATATATATATATATATATATATATATATATATATATATATATTATATATATATATATATATATATATATATATATATATATATATATATATATTTTTTCTGAAGTGGAGTGCAACTCAATATACTGTACTTTTTTATATATAAAATTGGATAATCATTTAGGTGTTTAAATTTCTCGGACCTTCAATGTACCGGTACCATTTGGCGATATAAATAACAAGACAAATATTGTGTCATTTGCTTCATTTACGAGTAACAAAGTTCATATATATATATATATACAGGGCAAAGAGGTTATATATATATATATATATATATATATATATAAATAGGTATATATATATATATATATATATATATATAAGATATATATATATATATATATATATATAAATGTTAAGACTGTGATCGAGAGATTAGAGAGAGAGAGAGAGAGAGAGAGAGAGAGTAGAGCTGAGCATTAACTCGTTAATCCGTTAATAAATATCGTTTTATTTTAATTAACAGATTAGTATTTTGGCACAATAAAAATCATTAACGGGACTTATTAACAGTTTTACATTTTTTTGTCATTAACGCAAGTCCGTTAATCGAAAATTTTGCGAAAAAAATTTGGCAATATACAATCACATAAAAAAAAGATAAGAGAAAAAAATAGTACGAGTAATATTTGCCTATATATAGTGTGTTGGGTATAGATATATATATTAGTGTAGAAGTTAAATTTCCCTTATTTATATATATTATATATATATATATATATATATATATATATATATATATATATATATATATATATATATATATATATATAGTAGAGTTAAGGGGGGGAAACTGACAGCCAGACTGACATCCGTTAAATTTGGCAACCTAATCCGTTAAATTTGGCAACCTAATCCGCTAATTTTGAGCTTTTTTGGTACTTTTTTACTAATTTTAGCCATTTTTTTACTAATTTGGCTACTTTTTTAACGTTTTGACACGGAAAAGTAACGGAAGCCAGATAAACTGACGGAAAAGTAACGGAAGCCAGATTTGTCGTTAAATCTGGCGCCCTAATCCGCTAAATTTGTCATTTTTTTTTTTGGCACTTTTTTAAGTACTTTTTTATTTAACATTTTTAGCTACTTTTTTAGCATTCTGTCCATAATTCAGGTCAAGATCCCCAACTCCGGAGGATTTTGGGGATTTTTCCCATTGGCAGCCCTGCACGTCGAAGGCAAAGACTTGAAAACCACTTTCGAAGGTTTTTGGAAATTCCAGTCATGTCGGCAGCTGACTTGGAAATTTCCATCATTTCATCAGATTTTGACGTTTGATACGTCAAACCTAGGGTTTTCAAGGTCGGTGAGACCGAATTTAAGGTCTGGAAGACCGACTTCCGAGGTTCTGAGCCTGAACTCAAGGGTTTTACCCCCCAAAAGGGGGCGGAGCCCCTCAAAGGGGGCTTTTTGGTTCCTAGAAGGTTTTAAATGATCATAGAAGACTGAAACTTGGGAAAGGATAGAGGAGTCGGAGTTGGAGACGGAGATGGAGTTCGATTCGGTTTCAGAGCCCAGAGACCCCACCGGAGGGGGGTCTCAGTTTGAAAAAAAGAAGAAGAAATGCATGGAATGCAAAACAGAGGAAGAAGAAGAAAGGAAGAATGAGGAAGGAAGAAGGAGGAAGGAGGAAGGAAGAAGAATGAGGAAGGAGGAGTAGGAGAAGGATTCAGAGTTGAGATGGATCTTCAGTAGTTGCATAGTGGCGCCGGTGCTGGAACCGGTGCGGTGTTGAGTTAGTAAACATTCGTTTAATAATACAAGATCATTACTGTTCACATAACTGCTTCTGTTCTAACATGTACATATTGTCAATTGCATTGCATCTTGCAAAGATAACCTTTATTTTCTAAATGTTGAAGACTAACATTTATATTTTCAAATCTCATTTTCTTTTATAAACGTTAAATTCAATATATTTTTTTTCCTGTTCATATATATAATGTTTTACTATTAAAAGTTACAGTTCCTTTTCCTTTGTGTTTAATTTTTTATATAAGTTTTATTTCATTTATACTTTGTGTTTAATTTTATTTTTATTTTTTATTTTTATTTTTATTTAAATTTATTTTTCTAACTTTATTTTTTTTTTTTTTTTTAATTTTTTTTTTTATTTTTTACATTTTTACTTTGTGTTTAATTTTTTTTTTAATTTCTAACTTTATTTTTGTAAGTTTTTATTTTAGATTTATACTTTGTGTTTTAATTTTTTTATATAAGTTTTATTTTTTATTTTTATTTCTTTAAAACTTTTTGTTTTGTTAAATTTTTTTTATACTTTTTCATCATTATAACGTAAAAATTTACGTTTTTACATACCCTAAATCAGTAAATCAGTAAATCAAACCACCCACCCCACCTTCCACCATTCTGTGATCTATATTGATCTATTGATCTATTGTTTCAAGTCACATTTCGAGTATGATTTTGGATAAGCATAACATAAAATCAAGTTCTTTATCCACTGATCAACGAATATATGCTAACGTAACAAAGTTTTCACACTAATAAAGCAAACATAGCATCATCTGAACTAAAAATATAATGTACAACGACAAGCCTAAAGCACCTTAAACACGGATAAACTGATAACATTAACAAAGTTCCACACTTAACAACAGTAAAGTAACTAACACAGCATACAAAAACGTAACCTATTCACACTTTTTCAAACATATCATTAACATATCAATGTTAATTTTACATTAACATAGTAATATTTAACAAAGATTTATCATATCCTAACCTAACTTGTGTAATGAACTAAGAATAAATGACACACACACACACACACACACACACACACACACACACACACACACACACACACACTTTCAGAAAGTGTCAACACGAAACATGAAAATGATTTTATGTAAGGGTTAATAAAAATAACTTTATTATTTACATTTTATTATTCAGAATATTTGTACATGGAAAACATTAAACATTATACATTAGACATAGATAAATATTTATAATATATTAAATGGAAATTAATGTACCCTTATAACCATATGATGCAGTGCGACATGAATTTTTAATAAAGAATCGCTTATCGGATGTGTGCTGGACCATTTTAGTACCATCAACAATACTAACACCTCCATATTTCCCAGGCTGAAAAGTTATATTAGGCACACTGTAACACAACCCTCCTCTGTTACTCCCGTGTAAATTAGCATGAGGATTCTGTGACTCGTCTATTCGTGCAGCTTTTTTATGAGGTAGGTCATCGTCTCGTACATCATCTTTATCAACATTATCAAATTGTATTTCATTCATTGCCTTCACTGTAACATCTTGGTTTTTGATATCATTGTACAATGACTCATCGTGAGCTATACTATTTTCAGAGCAACGATCATACGTTAACTTTAACAATTTTTCAAAATTAATAGTATCCTTTGTATCTTTATTGATTGTAAGACCTTTGGCTTTTACAATATATTTTATATTCCCATCTGCAGTTCTTATTCTAACAGCATAAGACTTAGGTCCAGTACACACAAAGGAATCGGCGTATGCCTCAGAACCATAATCTGTTATTTCATCTGTTATTTCACCTAAAAAGTTCCTGTTTCAGGAACTTCATCTTTTTATCCAGCGACCAAAATACAAGAGTCTGTATCGAAATACAATGCCCTCTGTTTAACTTTGTTAAGTAGCTCGTATAATTTTATACGTGCATATGCAGTCGTAAACGAAGCGATAGGAATATTTGTAGCAGTTGACGTGCGTTCGGCTAGTGCATTTTTGACAACTGTTACAACATATTTACAGCCTATTGGAATAACGCTAGTGACTTCATTGTCGCATTGATTGATTAGTTCCCATACTTGTTTATCACTAGTACATACTACATCTCCTCTTGTAGGCGTATTTTGTGCAAATTTTCCCCAAAGAGAATTGAGACATAATTTTGCAATGAACCGCATCCCAGGGTTTTTCTTGATATTGTTAATATCAAGTTCGACACCTTCCTTTTCTCTGAAAAGACGAACAAACTCTTTAAGTTTTTCCTCGAAATCAGGATCGTCTTCGTGAATATTATTTGGTGGTCCTGATGCCTCTGTCTTTATTTTTAAGAAGTGGGTTCACATATCCTTCAAATAAAAACTCCTTCTCTTTAAATGACCAAACTTCAAATATTTTAATTATTTCGTATCCCATCTCTAATGCTAACTGAATTTCAGGTGTTGTGTATACACCTTCAATAGCACGTTCATTCTTATCATGATTGCATTTCGCACAATTTTCTTCAACACATTTTACACAGAGTGGAAATATTAATTTATTTTTGGCTCGTTTAGCGAGGACGGGGATGTATAAGTCTTGAGGAGGAAGAATCTTAACGTAAGCTGCACCAAAATATTTATCATTGATACCATTCTTAAATGATTCAATGTCTGGTACTTTATCACCTATTAGTTTTTCAGGCGGGCCACAAGGGTATTTCATTCGTTTCTGAACATAAGGGTAAAGCGATGTATAGTCTAAATACATGATCTTCTGTCCTTTAGTTGGAGGGTAGTAATGTACGAATGGTTCAGTGCGGCCTCCAAACAATGAATTGTCTATTATGAGTCTGTTGTTAACAACATCATTGCTAAGACGTTGAATATAATCGCTAATGCTTATGTTTTCATCGGTATGATCAGGATCTTGAATGAATTGGGTCTTTTGTACCTTCCATTCACATTCCCACACACGTACTACATTAAACCCGGCTTCTTTATACCTATCTTCTTGTTTCATGGTGAGATTGTAACGATCAACAGCTGATACGTCATGGAGCGTACCTTCCTTTATTGCAGTCTTTATGTCCATGCCATGCACAACCATGGTATAGGAAAGCAGTTTTCACTCCTTTTACATAACCAAACCCATCAGGGTAAAGCCATTTGTTCTTAATTTTAAACCCTTTCTCTCCACCGTTGCGAGCGTGCCTTATGTCTATATTGTTCAATTTTTCCTGATACATAAGCCAGCGAATTGCTTCATAGGTGAAAGGTTTAGGGTTCTCTCGACCTAGAATAGTAATTTTTTCCTCAGGCATAAACACATTTTTATAAAGTGTAAAGCATAAAGATGCAATTGTTGTGTTGTTATCTAGACAATCTATATCAAATTCTTTAATGAAACTACCTCTAAACTTCTCAAAACATTTTCTTAGTATATTAACATCTTGGGCACAGTACTTTTCACATTCTTCATAAATATTGTATTCTTTACCTATAAACTTATTATAGTACTCTTCAAATTCTTGTCTTTCATTTGTTGACATTTTATCTACTTCGAAGAATTTCTTATCAGGAATAGGCCCTTTATAATTCAATGTATCTTCATTTAAAAATGTATAGGGAAAGAAACCCTTGGAATTGTCTTTTTCACTGACACCCATTCATGTAGGGCTTTTCAATGCACATGGTGTAAATAATAATGTATCCCTGAAGACTATATTTCCATTCGATCCCATTGAAATGATTTTATTGCCTCTTTTTATAGGACTTCTGCTGATAGAATCTGAACTTGGGTGTGTCAGTAATGATGCATATACGAACTGATGATCAAATTTTCCGCCATTATGTGCAGCAACAATCACTTTTGACTCATGATTTTTCTCTGAAAAATCCATCAGGAAGTCTATAAATTGATTTACAGGCGTTTTTTCGGTCTCTAATTTAAATGTTCTTGTTCTTGGACCACAATGTAAACATACTTGTTCACCTTCCTTATCTGTGCACATTTCGCATATCATCTGGCTTACCAGTAAATAAGGACGCAATTCTATTATTCTTCTTCCTTTATCATCATATCCTTTATCTTCCTGGTATGTCTCGATATCATAGTAACATGTATAAACCACCGGATCAGTATCTTTCTTCTTTTTAATTTTCTTTTTCATGTAGCATATATGATATTCGTCTTCTTTAGGCTCGTATAATGTACTGCATGTTTTGCAATAAGCTTTTGTGCAATCGTGTTTGAAACTACCTTTACGATCAGCCTCTATTTGCTCAAGGCAGAGTGTACAAATCTTTATTTTCTTGCACGTATTATTATCTTGATGTTTTTTAAAACAGAATGCATTATAAAATTCACGATTACATTCACGACATTCATGGAATATACCATCGTGATCAAATGAGCCTTGACACTTATCGTATAGACACTGTCTACATCCATAATGTTCACAGTCTAATTTATGTGCGATATTATTACTGTTGAAAGTGTAACAATAAGTGCAAAAGATACCATTCATATATGCATTCTTTTTCTTGGTATTCTCAAAACATAACTTTAACTTATCTTCTGTTATAGCATAATAATGATTTACTCCGTCGTGGCCTATAATGTATAAAGGATCATTTCTGTTCTCGTTAGATGGATTATAAAGTATTTTTACTCCATTACCTTCAGGACCAAATACAACTATACGGCATTTTTCGATATTCTCGATTTTTTCAAAATCAGTTACTATGAAAGAATCTGTATATTCCATACCACATTTTTTAGCTAATGCTTCTGCCTCTTTCTCAATTGTATACGAATGAATATTTTTGGGCTCTATACATTCTCTCGTTATTTTCCTAAACAGAACAACAGCTTTGAAAGCACAACCTACAGCACCTTTCTCTAGATGAACTTTACTAATGTAACGATGTTTGAAACTAAGATTTTGTGGCTCAAATGCATCGGTTTTACAGTCATCGCCTTTGCCTTTAGCTATCATGAACACGGTCGCTACTACTTTGAATTTGGTAAAAGATGCCTTGTCACCGGACTGGAATGACCCTTCCAAACGTCTCATCATCTCTTTCACCCCAATATTGTCCAGTATATCCCTGTAACTGATGTTTACATAGTATTTCCGGTCAGGTGACTGATCATCACCAAAAGTGAAATTGATTCCCACCCTCATGCGTAACCTATCGTAGTCTAAGTCTTGTAATATAACATCAATGACTTCACTAACAACCATTTCAAACGATGCTTCAAGATCTCTTGGCCCATGGAAAAAGTTTTCATCAATAACCTTCACTTCGTATGTGTGACGTTCCATTGACTTTTTAAGTTTCTCTACAGAGATATGGTTTATGTCTGTTATAGTGGTCTTTCTCTTCTTATTAGAGGGATTCATTCTCGAAGGGTTAGCCTGGAATAAATAGTCATTATTATTATTTATGATATATTAGACAATTAAAATCAAGTTTTCAAAAAATAGGGCAATATGTCAGTAATATATTAGTTTAACATAGTATTTCTCATTCCATATATTAAATATATTTATCTACACAGCAATAACAACAACATACCATTTTAAACGGTGTGTTGATAACGATACGATGAACGCTTTTTACTCAAATGTATGGATGTATATTCAACACGTTTCTGGAAAAGAATAATTTTTTTTTTTTTTTTAGACATATGTATAAATCATTTTCCCACTATTCTTAATTGATAATGTATTTAATTACTTTACGTGTCATTAATTATTATTAGATGTGTCAGCCAATGTTATTTAATGAGAATATATATATATATATATATATAAAGTATATATATATATGCATGTAGGTCCAGGTGTAATATCCTTGGGGGATACCATAGGAAGTATATATATATATATATATATATATATATATATATATATATATATATATATATATATATATATATATTAAATAATAAAAGCTTACCTAGCTGAATGAGTATTGATTTGAAAAATCCTCATGTGTAGTTATAAAAACTCGGATGATGATACAACAGGATCCAACGAATGTGTCTTAAAGTGTTGATCGTAAGAACTCTTGATTAAGAATGCTCTATCGAGTAGCTCGCTGATTTATATATAACACAGCTCCCCAAATCTATGCAGAGTTGCCAATTCACCTCTGTATGATACGCAGTTGCCAGATTTACCAGTTTGTTTAATAAATATAATAAGTATTGCATCACTTTATGCAAGTGGATATAGCGTTCAAATCATTTTCAAGTTTTGCATTGATATTTTTGAAAAGGGGTACGACTTAAAAATAATAAGAATAATAATAATGAATAATAATGAAAAATAATAATTAATAAAATAATAATAATAAAAATAATAAAATAATAATAATAATTATAATAAAACTAATAATAATAATAAAAACATATGTTAAGTAAGGGCAAAAGGGGAACAAAGTAATAAATCTCGTTACCCTTCTCATGTAAAAGTTATTGGGAACAAAGTAAT
>JABUQX010133410.1:12500-17500 GCA_015478945.1 Trachelipus rathkii | reverse complement strand
TATATTCCTCAATAAAATAACATTGTGATACATTAATCAATAATAAGACACGTAAGGTTAATTAAATTACATTATCAATTAAGAATATGGAGAAATGATTTATACATATGTCTAAAAAAAAAAATTATTCTTTTCCAGAAACGTGTTGAATATACATCCATACATTTGAGTAAAAAGCGTTCATCATATCGTTATCAACACACCGTTTAAAATGGTATGTTGTTGTTATTGCTGTGTAGATAAATATATTTAATATATGGAATGAGAAATACTATGTTAAACTAATATATTATTGGTATAGTGCCCTATTTTTTGAAAACTTGATTTTAATTGTCTAATATATCATAAATAATAATAATGACAATTTATTCCAGGCTAACCCTTCGAGAATTAAACCCCTAATAAGAAGAGGAAAGACCAATATAACGACATAACGCATACTCTGCTAGAGGAAACTTAAAAGACAATGAACGTCAACATACGAAGTGAATTATTGATGAAAACTTCTTCCATGGACCAAGAGATCTTGAAGCATCGTTTGAAATGGTCGTTAGTGAAGTCGTTGATGCTGTATTACAAGACTTGGATTACGATAGGTTACGTATGAGGGTGGGTATCAATTTCACTTTTGGCGATGATCAGTCACCTGACCGGAAATACTATGTAAACATCAGTTATAGAGATATACTGGACAATATTGGGGTGAAAGAGATGATGAGACGTTTGGAAGGGTCATTCCAGTCCGGTGACAAGGCTTCCTTTACCAAATTCAAAGTAGTAGCTACTGTGTTCATGATAGCTAAAGGAAATGGTGTTGACTGTAAAACTGACGCATTCGAGCCACAAAATCTTAGTTTCAAACATCCTTAGTAAAGTTCATCTAGAGAAAGGTGCTGTAGGTTGTGCTTTCAAAGCTGTTGTGCTGTTTAGGAAAATAACGAGAGAATGTATAGAGCCCAAAAATATTCATTCGTACACAATTGAGAATGAGGCAGAAGCATTAGCTAAAGAATGTGGTATGGAATATACAAATTCTTTCATAGTAACTGATTTTGAAAAAATCGAGAATATCGAAAAATGCCGTATAGTTGTATTTGGTCCTGAAGGTAATGGAGTAAAAATACTTTATAATCCATCTAACGAGAACAGAAATGACCCTTTATACATTATAGGCCACGACGGAGTAAATCATTATTATGCTATAACAGAAGATAAGTTAAAGTTATGTTTTGAGAATACCAAGAAAAAGAATGCATATATGAATGGTATCTTTTGCACTTATTGTTACACTTTCAACAGTAATAATATAGCACATAAATTAGACTGTGAACATTATGGATGTAGACAGTGTCTATACGATAAGTGTCAAGGCTCATTTGATCACGATGGTATATTCCATGAATGTCGTGAATGTAATCGTGAATTTTATAATGCATTCTGTTTTAAAAAACATCAGGATAATAACACGTGCAAGAAAATAAAGATTTGTACACTCTGTCTTGAGCAAATAAAGGCTGATCGCAAGGGTAGTTTCAAACACGATTGCACAAAAGCTTATTGCAAAACATGCAGTACATTATACGAGCCTAAAGAAGACGAGTATCATATATGCTACATGAAAAAGAAAATTAAGAAGAAGAAAGAAACGGATCCGGTGGTTTATACATGTTACTATGATATCGAGACATACCAGGAAGATAAAGGATATGATGATAAAGGAAGAAGAATAATAGAATTGCGTCCTTATTTACTGGTAAGCCAGATGATATGCGAAATGTGCACAGATAAGGAAGGTGAACAAGTATGTTTACATTGTGGTCCAAGAACAAGAACATTTAAATTAGAGACCGAAAAAACGCCTGTAAATCAATTTATAGACTTCCTGATGGATTTTTCAGAGAAAAATCATGAGTCAAAAGTGATTGTTGCTGCACATAATGGCGGAAAATTTGATCATCAGTTCGTATATGCATCATTACTGACACACCCAAGTTCAGATTCTAATCAGCAGAAGTCCTAGAAAAGAAGGCAATAAATCATTTCAATGGGGATCGAATGGAAATTAGCTGCTTCAGGGAGTACATTGCTTTTTCACCACCATGTCATGAAAAGCTTGCTAAATGCTATGGGTGTCAGTGAAAAAAGGTAATTCCAAAGGTTTTTCTTTCCCTATACATTTTTAAATGAAAACACCTTGAATTATAAAGGCCTATTCCTGATAAGAAATTCTTCGAAGTAGATAAAATGTCAAAAGATGAAAAGCAAAAACAAGATTTTGAAGAGTACTATAATAATTTATAGTAAAAAGTACAATATTTATGAAGAAGTGAAAAAATTACTGGCCCAAGATGTTAATACTAAGAAAATGTTTTAGAAGTTAGAGTTAGTTCATATAAAGAATTGATATAGATTGTCTAGGATAAACAACACAACCAATTGCATCTTATGCTTTACACTATAAAATGTTGTTATGCCTGATGAAAAAAATCACTATTTCTAGGTCGAGAGAACCCTAAACCTTTCACCATGAAGCAATCGCTGGCTTATGTATCAAGGAAAAATTAACATATAGGACATAAGCACGCTCGCAACGTGGAGAAAAGGGTTAAAATGGAAGAACAAAATGGCTTTACCCTGATGGGTTTGGTTATGTAAAAGGAGTGAAAACTGCTTTCCTATACCATGGTTGTGCATGGCATGGACATAAAGACTGCAATAAAGGAAAAGGGATGCTACATAACGTATCGGCTGTTGACCGTTACAATCTCACCATGACAAGAAGATAGGTATAAAGAAGCCGGATTTAATGTAGTACGTGTGTGGGAATGTGAATGGAAGGTACAAAAGACCCAATTCATTCAAGATCCTGATCATACCGATGAAAACATAAGCATTAGCGATTATATTCAACGTCTTAGCAATGATGTTGTTAACAACAGACTCATAATAGACAATCATTGTTTGAGGCCCGCAACTGAACCATTCGTAACATTACTACCACCAACTAAAGAACAGAAGGATCATGTATTAGACATACATCGCTTACCCTTAATGTCAAAACGAATGAAATACCCTTGTGGCCCGCCTGAAAAACTAATAGGTGATAAAGTACCGACATTGAATCATTTAAGAATGGTATCAATGATAAAATTTGGTGGCAGTCTACGTTAAGATTCTTCCTCCCAAAACTTATTACATCCCCTCCTCGCTAAACGAGGCCCAAAAGATAAATTAATATTCTCCACTCGTGTAAAATGTGTTGAAGAAAATTGTGCGAAATGCAATCATGATAAGAATGAACGTGCTATTGAAGGTGTATACACAACACCTGAAATTCAGTTAGCATTAGAGATGGGGTACGAAATAATTAAAATATTTGAAGTTTGGTCGTTTAAAGAGAAGAAGTTTTTATTTGAAGGATATGTGAACCACTTCTTAAAAATAAAAACAGAGGCATCAGGACCACCAAATAATATTCACGAAGACGATCCTGATTTCGAGGAAAAACTTAAAGAGTTTGTCCGTCTTTTCAGAGAAAAGGAAGGTGTCGAACTTGATATTAACAATATCAAGAAAAACCCTGGGATGCGGTTCATTGCAAAATTATGTCTCAATTCTCTTTGGGGAAAATTTGCACAAAATACGTCTACAAGAGGAGATGTAGTATGTACTAGTGATAAACAAGTATGGGAACTAATCAATCAATGTGATAATGAAGTCACTAGCGTTATTCCAATAGGCTGTAAATATGTTGTAACAGTTGTCAAAAATGCACTAGCCGAACGAACGTCAACTGCAACAAATATTCCTATCGCATCGTTTACGACTGCATATGCACGTATAAAATTATACGAGCTCCTTAACAAAGTCAAACAAAGGGCATTATACTGCGATACAGACTCTTGTATTTTTGTCGCTGGAGAAAACGATGAAGTTATTGAAACAGGAAACCTTTTTAGGTGAACTAACAGATGAAATAGCAGATTATGGTTCTGAGGCATACGCCGATTCCTTTGTGTGTACTGGACCTAAGTCTTATGCTGTTAGAATAAGAACTGCAGATGGAAATATAAAATATATTGTAAAAGCCAAAGGTCTTACAATCAATAAAGATACAAAGGATACTATTAATTTTGAAAAATTGTTAAAGTTAACGTATGATCGTTGCTCTGAAAATAGTATAGGTCACGATGAGTCATTGTACAATGATATCAAAAACCAAAGATGTTACAGTGAAGCCAATGAATGAAATACAATTGATAATGTTTATAAAGATGATGACGAGACGATGACCTACCTCATAAAAAAGCTGCACGAATAGACGAGTCACAGAATCTTCATGCTAATTTACACGGAAGTAACAGAGGAGGGTTGTGTTACAGTGTGCCTAATATAACTTTTCAGCCTGGGAAATATGGAGGTGTTAGTATTGTTGATGGTACTAAAATGGTCCAGCACACATCCGATAAGCGATTCCTTATTAAAAATTCATGTCGCCCACGCATCATATGGTATAAGGGTTACATTAATTTCCATTTTTTAATATATATAAATATTTTTTATGTCTAATGTATAATGTTTAATGTATAATGTCATGTCAAATATTCTGAATAATAAAAATGTAAATAGAAGTTATGGTTATAGCTTAAAATCATTTTCATGTTTCGTGTTGACACTTTCTGTATTCGTCTGGCTGTTGTGTGTGTGTGTGTGTGTGTGTGTGTGTGTGTCATTTATTCTTAGTTCATTACCACAAGTAGGTTAGGATATGAAAATCTTTGTTAAATATTTACCATGTAATGTGAAATTAACATTGATATTTTAGATATGTTTGAAGAAAGTGTGAATAGGTTACGTTTTGTATGCTGTGTTAGTTACTTTACTGTTGTTAAGCGAACTTTGTTTATGTTATCAGTTTTATCCGTGTTAAGGCTGCTTTAGGCTTGTCTTGCTACATTATATTTTTAGTTTCAGATGATGCTTCTGTTAATTTATGTAAG
>JABUQX010133410.1:0-2500 GCA_015478945.1 Trachelipus rathkii | reverse complement strand
TTGTAATGATGATTCGACTTTACCAGCCTTGTTATAGTATTTTAATTAGATTTTACAAGACAAATTTAAATTTAGTAATACTAAGTTTTTTTAATAATCCGTGATTATATAGCATTGATATATATATATATTATATAATATGCAAAAATGTATACTGTATAATCCATTAGGTTAGGGCCTAGTTGGGGCTTTCATAATCCATTAGTTAGGGCTTAGTTGGGCTTTCTAATCCATTAATAAGGCCTAGTTGGGCTTTCATAATCCTTATAGGCCTAGTTAGGGCTATCATAATCCATTAGGTTATGCCCACTTGGGCTTTTAATCTAGGTTATGATAAAGTTTTGTAAAATATTACAGATTTACATAATATATATAAAATTATATATATTATATAATATATATATATATATATATATATATATATATATATATATATATATATATATATATATATATATATATAATTAGAGAAGAGAGAGAAGAGAGAGAAGAGAGAGAAGAGAATTATATAGATATATCCAAGACTCGATATATCGATATATCGAATATCGAAGGTCAGAGGAAAGGTTTAATTTTTTCTTTGTTGTGCTCGAAATCATAGACGCAGGCGACTTTTTTCCTATAAATTCAAAAAATTTTGAACTTTAATAGTATATATATTTCAGCTTTAGTTAGTTAAGTAAAGGTTAATTAAGTTATTTAAGTACAAGATTAAATAATATTAGGTCTTGTTTTTTAATATTTTTATAGGTTTAGTTCTCTTACGAAGTAAAATGTGCGGCAATATCGAAAATGGACGCTACATTTTTCCTTATAATTTTAAGCTAAGATTGCGTTCTTTCATTGTTGTACGAAAAAAAATTATTAATTTTAATTTTAGGCACTGGTGTTGCCGGGAGCCCGCCGGCCAACGTGTATCCCACCCTACGGTATTCGTTAATTTAAAAAAAAACAGCAGTGTGATGGCGTCTACACTCACTCTACAAACTTTACGTAGATTCATCAAGTTTAAACTGTAATAAATTGCCTAAATTTACTCATTTTTATAAGCTTAGGTGTGAAGCCCATAAAAAATATACAGCAATTTCTTTTAACTTTTTTGTTAACATTAATTAAATTACATTTGAAAAAAAGTTTGTGTGTTTTTCTGTTTCATAATTTTTTCCATTCAAATTTTCTTTCATTTGAAAAATACCTCGCCGATTATTTTTGTTCGTAGGAAGTTTGCATGATCAGGATCTTTTATTTTAGTTTGCCTTAAAAATATTCTTTGTTGTAAAATTGTAGCAAAATTACATTTTAATAGCCTAATCTGGCACCTTACAATTTTTTTTCAAAGGTGTCGGGCTATGTAAAACTTTATATATATATATATATAATATAATATATAATATATTAATATTATATATTATTTATATATACATATAATATATATTATATTATATATATTAATATATATAATATAATATATATATATATATATATATATATTAGATTATACTTTACTGGACGCATGTAACTATAGAACGGCAACTTTTACAGTAAAACAAATTATATATTTGGAATCAGCGGAAAATTATAGACAGAGAAAGAGTAAATGGAAATTAGTAAAAACAAAAAATTATTTGATATAATTTCAAGAAGAAACCTTCGATAACGATCATTTAAAAAGAAGCTTAAATGGTGTGAAGTAAGTTAAATCATGAAAAATAGTATTTTGTTTCGAAAATAAGAGAAATTAATGAATAAATATAATTACAGTATATAAATTCAGTATTATGTTCGTTGGTGAAACGCAAGCATGCTGTTAAACGACTTAATTCGAAAACAATATGAAAGAAGAAATTAATTGGAAAACGTATGTTAAAAGGTAAAAAAAAAATTATTTTTTTTAACTAAAGCAAATACCCGCAACCTAACGCAAGATGGCAGGAGCGGGTCTCTCAGCCTCACGTGGACAAGAGGGGACTTCGCCCTCCCAACGGTCCCCGTCGGCCTCGACCCCCAAATGACCAAAAAAAACAAAAAAAAAAAACAAAAAAATTTCCCTGTCAAAATCTCCGCTATTCCAAATAAATTTGTTTTAGTGTAGGAGTTGCCATTCTCTAATTACATGTGTCCACTAAAGTATAATCTTCCATATATATATATATATATATAATATATATATTAATCTTTTTTATTAAATATAAAAATAATATAATAATAATATATTATATATAAATATAATATATAATATATATATAATATATATATATATATAATATATATATATATATATATGATATATAGGGTGGATTTAAACCATTTGGTTTAAACCATTGGTAAACCATGGTTTAAACCACATAAAAAAAACCAATGGTTTAAACCATAAAAAAAACCATGCATAAAATATTTAAAAAATGTATTTATTAATGTTTTTCTTTAGCATGTTGATATGGTTTTCTCAATTTTTCAATCGAAGAGTAACTGAAAGGCAATAAAAAAATTTCTGCTGATT
>JABUQX010133409.1:5000-11513 GCA_015478945.1 Trachelipus rathkii | reverse complement strand
GTTTTACTAATTCTAAGATCATCTATAATGTCATTTAATTGATACATAAATATTTTTGAATAACAGTATTAGAACTCAGGACAGTAAATCACCACATTGGGGTGATAACACCACTATAACATTCTAGCCCATTCTGAGCATAGCTCATTAAAACATAATATATAACCGATACTGTGTTTTTGTCCTGATTACAAATAGCCAATATTTATAAGTCCCACTTAAACGTTTTATCCTTCGGAGTACTACATTCCCGTCCTTCTATAACTTTTTCATTTCTTTTTTTAAAATAAGTAACGTTATCATAAAAAATGAACTTCTTGAAGTCTAAGAAAATTAAAGATAAGAATATGAAACCACGATAGAAGAAGAGAAGAAGAGAGAAATGAGAGAAGAAGAGTAAAGAAGAAGAAGAAGTAAGAAAAGATGAAGCTAAAAAAGGAATAAATATTATTATTATGCGTAGTTAATGAAATAAGTTAGAAAGAAGAAATAAATGGATAAAGGTATAATTAGATAATGAAGAGGAGAAAAGCAAGAAGAAAGAAGAAGAAGAGAAGAGAAGAATGTAGGAAGAAGGAAAAGAAGTATAAAAGAGAAAGAAGAAGTAAAAGAAGGAGAAGAGGAAAGAAGAAGAAGAAGAAATAAGAAAAGAGAAGAGAAAGAAACACAGGGAGAAAGTTGGAAGGAAATGATGTATAGAAAAGTTAAAGATCTTTTTTTTCTTAAAGAAAAAAGAAAAAAAGAAAAAGAGAAAAAGAAAAAAGAAAAAGGAAAAGAACAAGAAGAAGAAGAAAGAAGAGAAGAAGAAGAAAGAAAGAAGAAAGAAGAAGAAAGAAGAAGCAAGATAGAAAGAAGAAGAAGAAAGACATTATATATATATATAGGCAATAGCCAAGTATTTTGCTTTATTTAAATTATGTGTATTTCTTATGCTTTCTTAAGCAAGTCATGTTTAAATATATTAACATTATATAGTTGTTAAAGCTGCAGGTAAGAATTAATAAATAGTTTACTTATGATTTTGCCATCACTAATTAACAGATAAGCCTTCAAGCAGCAACAATAAATCAGCACATTCAAAAACTTCCTGAAAGTGAGCACCTCTGGAAAAGACATTACTTCTTACATTTTTTAAAACTTAGTTACTTTGAAAATATTTGATTAATTTATTGCAACTTGAATGTAAGTTAATCATATAGAGAAAACAGAGTCTCTATTATGATGTGTTTAGGCCTCTCTAAGGATAGGCTGCTTTTCGTGATCAGGTTAAGTATATTAGTTTTACTATATTTAAATGACATATGAGTGAACCTCGACTCAAGAAGAGCGAATCGGTCTCTAAGCAGTGAAACATCAATAGTGCTACCAAGTTATGTAAAATTTAATGGTGTTCTTGGGAGTGGTGATATTTCTCCTACTCGAGTGCTGATCAATAGAGATGACCTCTTAGAATAATAACGTTCATAGCGGAGTGAATATCAAAATATAGTTTTTTATTAACCTAAGGCGATAAAATGGCCGATCGATGAAAATACATCCTTCTCAGAAGCGGATATACGTTTAAGCCGGTGAACAATCAAACTATTATTTTATTTAATTTCGGCGCCGGATTGTCTTTTTACGACGTATTTTTAACAGTTACTAAATGGTTTCAATTATTTTTATTCCACACCCAGTTTACCATATCAGGAGAGACTACTAATTCTAATGTTTGAATAAGAGTATAAAAAATCGACGAATGAGATTGAAATGAGTCAATAAACCAATTCCTAGTTATACGGTATATTCTAAACTTTATTGATTGAATGAAATCCATAAAGAATGCTTCTCTGTCACGTTTCATAGAAAAGACTTATGGCCACGTTGCAGAGATTAGACAATGCTTAATGATATAAATTCTTTGCTTATACTGTTTAAATAGTTTACTCAAGAAGTTTATACCCATTGTTTCATGTCACCATTATGTAAAATCGTATCTTACTATAATGCTTGTAGTAAGATATTGTCAAATTTTATTTAGTCATATATACAATCTACTAAGTTTTCCTTCTCAATCTCTTGGCTCCCTATAAAACTGAATTAATTATTCACGGTCTGGGTATGTCGTTTGCTCGTGATGACTTACTATCTCAATTGCTGGTATTAAATTTTGCGTCGCCTTCTTTGAATTTCTTTCAAAGTAATCTCCTTTCGACTAAACACATCGACTCCAACGATGTTTACTGCGTATTCCAGTGAGCGTGCTAAATTAATGTTTTATGGAGAGAAAGTTATAGTATTTTTATGTGTTGATATTCGAGTTTCTGGCAATAAAGCCTAGAACTTTATTTCCTTTGTTAACGGCTTCAGCACATTGTTTCTCCAAACTTGAGAATCCTATTAATTAATACTCCATAGATCCGTTTACCTCGCTGAACAGCCTGTGATAAAATCTGATCATTCTTATTTATGTAATCATATTCTTTTGTGTGGGTGTGAGTGGGTGGGGGTTTTGGTTTTTTTTTTTTGTTCTACTTTTCATTAATGTATATAACGTTACATTTATCGGTATTAAATTTCATTGCCATGACTTTTTTGACCAATTTACAATCTTATTCAACGCCTTTGGAATAATTAATAATGCTTTCTCACGAGATATGTCGTATTGTCAGATTTATCGCATCATCGCATAAGATCGATATTGCGTATAAATATTATTAATTCATCGTGATCTCCCATTTACATCCATCTAATAATAATATTGGACCCAGGCAGATCCTTGAGAAGAGAAGAAGAAGAAAAAGAAAAAGAAAAAAAAAGAAAGAAAGTAAAAAGAAGCTTATTTGAAAATTTCCACCTACCATTTTGTGAATTGAAAGTCACCCCATGAATTTTTTTTACAAGAGAGAAATTTGTATGCTTTTCTAAAACTTATTTATGCTTCAATATTATTGTGTTTTTAAATAAATATATTAGCGCTATTTGTTAAGACCAAATATTCCATATTGATACTAGATATGACGTTGCTGCGTTCAAAGCATTAAAAGGAATTTTTGTTTTATATCAGGGTTTGAAAATGATCAACTAAAATGGTTACTAAATGTAGAACTTCTCAACTTTCCTTGAACAAAAACATTAATTATAATGCCAAACATGTGTTTTGTATGGATGTACAAAGCTATATATGGCATTATAAATACTCTTGATCATAACAAACAACAAATTGCTGTAGATAGATCACACCCAACAGGTGCTAAGGTGGCTTCAAAGATTCTTGGAGTTCTTTACTGATTTCAAAAATTATTTTCCGCATAGGTATTCCAAGCTGAAACAAGGAGTATTGAATAACCTCCCATATAGGGAGTACTGCTTATTTACCTGAGAGGATTTGACTTCAGCATATCATTTGAATAGGGTTGAATCAAAGGATAAAATCGCAAAATTAACTATTCCTAATTCCAAATTCCTTTGAACCATTTAGTTCGTCTGAGCGCTACTGAAGTTCTTTCTCTCTTTCTGTATTTACCTCACTGACAGGTGCTTGAAGGTGTTGTCTACTCGCATTCCACCACCGTTGCGACGCTCTCGTAGCACAAACAATTATTTGTTTTCACACGGGCTTTCTACGTAAATTGATTAGTCCAGACTTTCGAGTTGCGGTACCTCCTTCTTTCCAGTCATCTCTGTTTACTAAAATTCTTTACCATTTTCTGTCCTTCATTTAACCTTCATCTCTTTACTGCTTGCGTTTGAGCTTACTAGAGAGGTTCGGGTTAGGTTTGATTTATTTTATTTAGTTATTTATTAATTCAATTAAATTTAATTATTTTTATTAAATAGTTATTAGTATTATTTATGTAAAGCGATCCATTTTACCCTTGAGTGGTTGTGACGAAATAAAGTTGAAATTTTTGTAACTCTTCTATACCAGATTTTAAATATAATAATATAATATATATAGATAATAGGTATTATATAGTATATATAATATTATATTTATGGTAATATATATATAATTATATATATATATATATATATATATAATTAATATTATTATATTAGTATAATAATATATTATATATAGTATATATATATATATATATAAATATATAATATAATATAGATATAATATATATAGATATATATATATATAATATATAATATTATATAGTATATATATATATAGAAATATATATATATATTATAATATACTATTATATATATATGTTAATTATTTCTCTATGAAAAAGAATGAATCCTTGAGACATACCTTATTTCGCAGAATGACGTAAATTAATCGCTAAGCTAGAAGCGAATGATTATTTATTTTACAAAAATGATTGATTACATAATAAATAAAAGAGAATATTTCTGAAAATTTTTATTAAACCTTTACCACAAAGGCCGCTTTAGCAATCCGCAACGGAAAGAGCTCTGCTACAACTTATTAAACATACCCCCATAAAATCCAAACTATTAATTTTGTAATAGGTTAAATATGTTTATAATAACGCTCGTGCATTGAAATGATGAATGCTCATACCAAAGTGCGATTCAATACGACTTGTCTGGTTTCTAAAACCAGCTGTAATGCTTGATAAAAGAGTGATAAATAGAGTTAACGGATTCATAGTTTTAAAGAAAAATGGTTTATTACACTTGTTAATGAAGTTTATATTCACATTAAATATATTTACACTATCGCATTCTTAATTAGTAAAAATGAGGTTGTTTATTCTTGCGTCCAAACATGGACTGTCGTATTCTGATAGGACCCCAACAGTTGGGAATGGTTCCGCTGTTGTTTTTAATGCGTTGGTGAAGCTTCTTCATTTAAGAATTGTGGGTTCATAAATTAGGTGTGTTAAATTATTCATAAAAATCTAATCAATTAAAATTGGAAAATGTGAACAATCATGTTTAAATCATATATTTGATTTGTTAACGATGAACCCATATATATAATATAAAGAAGAGTATATATATATATATATATATATATATATTTATATATATATATATATATATATATATATATATATATATATATATATATATATATATATAGGGTGTCCCAGAATGAAACGGCGCCACATCATATACGGGTACATTGATGAAAAATAGGAGCATATTACTATACTCGGTAACGTTTCGTTGTGGAGTTAACGATGGATCCAAGATAAAAGTTTGGGAATACAGTTTTCGACAGGATTCTATGGGCAACACGATTGCATATTTTTTATTCAAGACATTATAATACAACAGATACAGATTACAACAGGTGTTCAAAGTGCTCACCCCAGCTCTGATGCATGCACGGCACCTCCGTAAAACGAACATTGTCGCAGAACGGCCTTCACCTGTTGTTATATCTGCATACACCAGCCTATTTTTTTCCTGCAGTTCCCGAATATCATTAACTGGGGTGGCGTATCTTCGACCTTTGATGCGCCCAGGCAAAAAGTCCAAGGTTTGGGGTAATGGCGAACGTAGAGACCAGGGAAAGAAAGCGTCTCCCCGATCTGTTCATCGTAACGGGTAGTTAGTATTAAGCCAGATGCTTGTGTCTTTGGCAAAGTGAGCTGGGCAGTCATCCAACTGAAACCACATGTGACATAGATTTAACATGGGTACATCCTCAAGGAGCACTCCAAGCCCATTCCGGAACAATTGAAGGTAGTTCTGACCACTGAGGAGCTCAGGTAGAAAATAGGGGCCTAGGAGATTGTGACCCAGTAATCCCAGCTTTCTTTACGTAAACTTGATGACGGGTTTTTGTCGAAACACCGGAGAATGTCCTGGACACGATGTTGATGGCAAAGTACCGTATAGGTTCCATCCGTAATGCCAGCCAGTTTAAATGTCCCAGCATCACATTATTGCTGATGAGTTGTCAGACCTATGCGGCAACCGTTTCGTTGAATACAGCACGGAAATGCACGCCGCACCTCACTTGCATTCCTTTAATTAATTAAGGACACCTTCCAATATTTGGTTCACGCTAAGTCCAATTTTCACCAAATGGATAAAATTCGAATTAGCAGATTTTGACTCTAGGAAACACCAAACTGTAGCTTTTTTTTTTTGTCTTTAAAACGTCTTTTTAGAGTGTTTTCCTTTTTCTGTGTCTGTATTCATTCTTTCCAGAATTTTCACTCTTTCAAAACCCATGTTTTTGACATTTGTCGTAACAACTTCCAGATTTTCTTCAAAATGACTTCAAACTTGAAATATGCATAGATGGGTCCATTACATACAATATGCGCGAAGTACTTTTTCGATTTTTTGAGTTTTGTGCTCAGCGTTGTCCAATTTCAAAACACACTTTTTTTGGATTTTAGAATGAAAAATTGAGATAATTTTTTCTGTTCCTAAGCGAAGTGGATGAAATTTTCAGGGCATATAAGGTCGAGGGAGATGCACATTTTACTTAGATAATTTCTATGTATATGCATTAGTTTTGGATTTGTTCTTGGAACAAATTTTCAAAAAAAAATTTTTTTTTTAATTTTTTAAAGATTTTCTTTTGATATA
>JABUQX010133408.1:0-2500 GCA_015478945.1 Trachelipus rathkii | reverse complement strand
ACTCCTTATCTGGGGTTGAAAGGCCTCTTCTAATATTTTAGCCTATGCTGCTAACTTCTTCAGGTCTAGGTATGGTGGCCTAGACCATTATAATATATGTGAAAAGTAATAAAACTTTTTAGTTTGTTATTATTATTTTCTTTTCTTTTGTACATTTGGAAGTATTGTACTTGATTATTAAATCCTTTTTATTATTATTATTATTATTATTATTATGCCACAGTTGTGGCAGGAGCTAGAAACATCAGTTCTAGCTCCAGGAAATGTATTTAGGTCTGCCTTTTTCTCATTGCTCAAATGTTGCAAGAGATTAGGGCTGGCTTTTTTGCCCGTCGTCAAAAAATCAAAAGTCATAACAATAGAATCTTTGACATCATGGCAAATTCCAAT
Organism: Trachelipus rathkii; assembly: GCA_015478945.1. Taxonomy (NCBI): domain Eukaryota; kingdom Metazoa; phylum Arthropoda; class Malacostraca; order Isopoda; family Trachelipodidae; genus Trachelipus; species Trachelipus rathkii. The sequence goes on along the minus strand of JABUQX010133408.1, from coordinate 2,110 downwards.
GGCACATTTTAGGGTGCATTCAAACCAGCTCATTGGTGTTCCTTTAGTTAATTTTTTTTTTATTAAATTTATTTTTATTTTCAAATAAGGATTCAAAATCAAATTTCCCACTTCAATATGGCCACTTGAATAAAAAAGAAAAAAAAATATGCCAAGATATATATATCTAACTATATATATATATATATATATATATATATATATATATATAATATTATATATATATATTACTATATATATATATATATATATATATATACCTATATAAATATATATATATATATATATATATATATATATAACATATATATATATATATATATATATATCAATATAAAGAATGCTAAAAAATAAAAAAATATACTTTGTATAAAGAGGTGCATAATATACATTATACAATGCATAATTACTATTTACTAAGGAGGAGGCCAAAAATTAAATTCTATTAAGAATTTAATTTTGATGAATATGTAAACTAAATTTGGAAACCAAATTTATTTTACATTGTTTTTATTCAAATAAATATCATGTCCCTGTTAAACAAGGACACAGATATTTATTTGACTATTATATAGTTGGAGATGTTAAAGTTGCCCTTGGTCTATGAGCTTTTTATGTAGCTCTCTACATTGAACTGCAGCTTTCCTTTTTACCCTGCTGTCAGCATCATTGTTCTTATCATTAGGGGTGGAAACTGTTTCTGGCAGATTTTCATGAAATTTGGTATGTTTTTTTATTAATAATATAATATCTGATGTGTGTCGGGTTATAATTTCTTGGTTAGGTTTTTTAATTTTTACAGAAACAGTTTCTCCTAAATCATTATTTTTTATTTCTTGTACTGTTCCCATGCTATAAAAGTATGGTTTAGTAAATTTTTCTTTGACAGCAACAATATCTCCAATTCCCAGTGAAGTGTGTGTTTTTTTTATATTTATCTTGCTGGTTAGTGGCAAGATATTGTAGGTTTGCTAAGAATTCATCATAGTACAAATCATTCAAATTAGATTTCACTTTTCTGTATTTTTGAAAAGTCAAATATAACTGATCCTGATAGGGTTCACAAGACCAGTCAAGATCATCTGAATGATCCGCACTATCATGAAATAAATGAGAAGAAACAACCAGAGCTGGAACCTCATATCCCTTCAGCAATATCTCCGGTGTTATTGCAAATGGGATATTTAGATCCACCTCAGGGTTTCTCAATATTGACTTAAATGCTACTGGCCTTTTATTTATAAGCATGTTTGCTTCCCTAACTAATAAAGAAAACTCATCATGCTCTAATATATTTTTTTCCCATAGCGCTATAGATAATATTTTTCAATTGTTTGACTAAAGATTCTAAACCTCCTAGAAAACTAGCTTTACCAGGGTATGGTGAAAATTCTAGAATTTTTATGTTATGGAGTGTTAAATAATTTTTTACCTCTATGTCATTAATAAAATTTTTAATAATTTGCACTGAGCTTACTATACTACTTCCCTGGTCACTAACTATAAGTTGTGGGAATCCAAAGTCAAACACATGAAATTGAAAAGCAGAAATAAAGCACTTATTATCTACATTTTTACATAGAACAAGGTTTACAGCTCTAGTGTATGTGCAAGTTATAATTAATATGTAAATCTTCTCTACTACATTATTTATTTTTATATTAAAAGGTCCTATGTGGTCAAGAAATATTTCTCTAAATGGAATTTGAGATGGATTTATTCTATAATCTTTGTAATGGTTCTGATTAATTTTTATGGTTTTGCCATACATTAATTTACATTTGATGCAGTCTTTAATGTTTTTCTTAATTACTGAATATGCTGTTGGAATATAAAACTCCTTTCTTATTATAGCTAGAAGTTTATATACACCTGCATGTTTCATTTTTACATGTAATTCTTTAATTATTATGTCTGTTAAAGAGTGATTTTTATGCAGCAAAATTGGATTTTTTTGATTAAAATCAGCATCTAAGTTTGCAAATTTACTCTTTACTCTAATTATATTGTTTTTATCAAGAAAAAGATTGAGTTGTGTGACCAAATTTGTTTCTTTATTATTTTTTGGGTTTATTAAATATTGATATGTTTCTGAAAAATTTTCTTGTTG
>JABUQX010133407.1:15000-20000 GCA_015478945.1 Trachelipus rathkii | reverse complement strand
GCTGCTTCTACGATTTCTTTGCAAAGGAGGAGTTCTCCAAGCAAATTGCGGAAAAAGTATAAAAAAGGATTGTTCTTTCATTGCTCTTCACACAAACAAAATCTAGTGATTTGAACACAATACCAGAAATCCGCAATACTGTGGGGACTATAAAGGACATTATTACGTTTTTTCGCGAGTCGGTCTTGAGAAGAAAATTAATGCCAAACATTCCAAGCCTATGCCAGACCAGATGGTCTGAACATCACAAGTGCATCAGAGTGTTTAAGGAGCACTTAATACGAATGATGCAAGCATTAGGAACCCTTTCCATTGAAGGAAATACCGCCACAAGAAAAAGCGCTTTTCAGTTGCATGTATGTCATCATTCATCAAGGCTATGATATTGATTGCGAAGTACTCTGCGATGTTAGAGCCAGTTGTAAATGCTCTCTAATCCAAGACCTTGGATATCGTAAAAACCTCGCAGCACATTCAACACATTGTGGAAATGGTTAGGAGCCGTCGGAAAGATGAAGAAAAAATCACCGATGAGAATGTTCAAAGAGCTAATCAAATCGCAGCAACTGGGGATTTGACTGAATATGACCACGATTGTTGGTACTGGTAGGCAGCAGCACCACAGCAACCATCCAACAAAATATCCCATAGAGTTATGGAGAAGACCCTTAATAATTCCGTATCTGGATCTATAACCTCTTCTTTAGAATTACGGTTTTCTACTGAAAATACAACTGCTTATGCATTGACATATCTACATCCTTTTCATATGCTACTCATAACAATCGATGAGTTACAGGAAGAGAGTTTCATTTTATAGTTTTTACCACTTAGAAGGCATAGAAGAAGAGCTAGAATTTTGGTACAAAATTTGGAAGGACAAGAAACTGAGTAGTGAAGAACTAAAAGATCTCGTCTCCCAAGTCTTAAAGGAGACTGAAACTTTCTTTCCGTCGACGAAAAAGCTTTGATGTTACTACTCGCCCAGCCTTGCACCACCAGTACAGTAGAGCGTTCTTTCAGGATCAAGACTTAGTTACGCAGCACTATGGAAGACGACAGGCTAAATGGGCTGGCTATGATGAGTGTACACAGAAAATTTGTGTTTGACAATTATGATTATTTTATTCAAACAGTAGTTGATAAATTTGCACCCAAAGAAATTACTTTTTAATAATATCAATTTGCAACTGTCTATATGTGAATTTCCTCATGCAATTGTATTGATATTAATTACTACAAATGTTTCTAGTTTTATGTTCTTTCTATAATATATGATATATCAAATACATATGTCAACTATATTACGAAGATGGTAGTATGACCCATGGCTATAAATCATTCTGGAACCTAAATACCCTCTCAAGCATGCGTGCCTTTGAACAAAATTCATTCTAGCTTTTTCAGAAGGTGTTCCCTGTATGACGAATACTTGCTGTCTGTAGCGTAAAATTTGAGGTAATTAAATAATTTTTAAAAGTAATTAATTTAAATTTTTGGGTGAAGCAATAATATCGTAATATTATATAGCTTGTTATCTCAATAGGGCATTAAAACATTTACAAAATTACTGGTTTCCGATACTGTGTCTATTAGTTAACCCAAATATAAATATTTTAACAAAAACGATTGCTTTTAGAACATATTCATATATAATAAATTATAATATATATATATATATATATATATATATATACTATATAATATATATAATATATATATATATATATTATTTATACTATATTATTATATATATATATATTAATATATATAATATAATATATATATAAATATATATAATATATAATATATATAATATATATATATAATAATAATTATATATTATATATATATTAATTAAATTATAGATTATAATATATAATATATATATTTAAAATTTATTAAAAGTTGTTTATTATTTTTTATTTTAAGATTAAATAATCATGCTCTTATACTAAGATAAAATCCCAATTTCACAAAATTTAAAGTGGGTGAGAGATTTTACATATCAATTTGACAGAAATTTAAAGGTTTGAATCGAGTAAGAGTACATATATATATATTAATATATATATATAATATATATTATATATATTATATATTATATATATATATAATGTTATATATATATAATATATTAATATATATTATATATATATATATATATATATATTATATATATATACTATATATATTATATAGTATATTTGGACACTTTGAGCGATGCCGGCCTTTACGATAGGAAGGAGTAGAGCTATAGGTCTAAAACTTGGAATATAATCTATGTAGGGTTAAGCTCGAAACACGCGAAATTTCAAGTCTCTAGGATGTGATATAGGGGTACCTCCCCCGAGAGCGTAGCTCAAATGTCGCTTTACGCCCTTGTGCGGCCTCGAGCGGGGTAGATTAGGCTTAAACGTAGGCGGACCAATCGCCCAGGTGTGCGAAGCGCGCACGCACATTATTATTATTACGTCGAAGAATCGATTCCCGAAGGGAATCGATTCTGATCGAAAAAACGATTCTTAAGGAATCGTTTTTACGCACTCCGACTCTTTGCCTCCGCCGCGATTCCTTCTTCGCATCCATTTGATTCCGACTCCCGACGCCCCGCCTCCGACTCCGAACTTATCGTATCGTGCTAAAATTTGGAGAGTGTAGTGGTGACGTAACCCATCCGTTAACGAGTACATGACCATGCATCCTCCATTGCGGGGGCTGCTGGCCTCCAACATAAATATGACTAGAAAGCTGAAACTCATATACAATCTTTCATATAGTACTCACATCATATATGGTTATAGCAACCGTACACACCCAAAGGGGGTCTCCAGCCCCCAAACTTGAAATATTGACATAGAACGACGAAACTTGGTATACATCTTTCTTATGATGTACCCTCGATATAGAAAAGAAAAAAAAAATAAAAAAAAAAAAATTAAAAAAATTTTTTTTTTTTTTTTTAAAATTCCAAAAAAAAATTTAAAAAATTTAAAAAAAAAATAAAAAATAAAATAAATTTTTTTTTTTTAAAAATTAAAAAAAAAAATAAAAAAAAATAAAATTTCTTACTTTTTATGTTTATAACTTACAATTTGCGTTTTTGCATACCCTAAAACAGTAAATCAGTAAATCAAACAACCTGTCTCACCCATTCTGTGATTTATTGATTCATGTCATATTTTTTACTAAAAATGTAGCATTTTTACATACCCTAAATCAGTAAATCAAACTACCCCCCTCACCCTTCTGTGATTATTGATTCAAGTCATATTTGTAAAATTGTAATGTTTCACATACCCTAAAGCAGTAAATCTGTAAATCAGTAATCAAAACCACCCCAACCTACACTCCTCAGAGTCCAACCATGATCTGATTGATTCAAGTATTATTTTTAGTAAAATGGCATGTATACATACCGCTAAATCGTAAATCAAATCACCCAACCTACACTCCTGTCCAACCATGATCTATTGATTCAGGTCATATTTTTACTAAAATTATCATGCTTTACAACCCAAATCTGCGTAATCAGTAATCAAACCGGCCATACCATACTGCCCACATCATCCATGATCTATTGACCTATTGATTTTGATTCAGGTCATATTTTTTAGTTAAAATTGTAATGTTTACAACCCTAAATCAGTAAATCAAACCACCAACTCATCCCTACCACCATAAATCTATTGATCTAATTATTCAGGTCACATTTCGAAATTGTATGTTACATACCCTAATCAGTAAATCAAACCACCCAACCACACTCCTGTCCAATCATGATCTATTGATTCAGTCATATTTTTTTAGTAAAATTGTAATTTTTACTTACAGCCTAAGATCATAAATCAAAACCATCCCACCGCCTACCCTCATCTATCCATCCACCTCCTCCCATGACATCGATCTATTTGAATCATTGATTAAGTCCACATTTGAGTATCATTTTGGATAAACAAACATAAAAATAAGTTCTTTATACGCTGATCAACAAAATGCTAACGTAACAAGTTTTCACATTAATAAAGTTACTTACATCATCTGAACTATGAATATAATGCACAACGACAAATCTGACACATCTTACATGAATAACTGTTAACTTAACAAAGTTCCACACTTGAAAACAGTAAAGTAACTAAGATAGCATACAAAGACGTAACGTATTCACACATCAAGCAAATCTCGTAACATAACCATTAATTTATATAACATTGATATTTAACTAAATTTATCACAAACCTGTGTTAATTACATACTGATCAACGAATATACTCTAACGAAATAAATTCCACATCCATAAAGCTAACATAGCGTAACATGAGCTAGGAATATAATGTACAATACAAACCTAACACAACTTACACATGAATAACTGTAAACCATTATACAAAGTTCTACCTAACACACAGGAAGTAACTAACATTGATGCAAACTAACCTATGCATACTTTTAATCATATCTCTACTATAACGTTAATCTTAGACTGACACAATGACATTTAGCAAAATGTATCATAACCTTGTCCGATTATCATACAGACCAACGAATATATGCTAACGTAACAAAGTTTTCTACATTATCATAGTAATATTTAAAAAAAAAATTATCATAACCCCTAAATATAATCCCCAACAAATAATTGCAAACATAACAAAGTTTTACCCAAACATAACATAAAAATAAGTTCTCTGAATAAATAGCATAGTAAAGTGTATAGTTTACCGAATGAAAGCAATAAATGAAATATGTAATCAAGCATTCAAGTTCCAAAAACTCTACCCACCCCGTCCATGACCTTTTGATCTATTGATCTAAATCAGGGTCAAATATCGAGTATCATTTCGGATAAATAACACAAAAATAAGTCTTTTATATACTAACCAACGGAATATATGCTACGTAACAAAGTTTTCAAATTAATAAATCTAAACATAGATACCAGAATAGAATATAATTACATGACAAACCTACACACCTTACGCTCGAATAAACTACTA
>JABUQX010133407.1:5000-10000 GCA_015478945.1 Trachelipus rathkii | reverse complement strand
AAAAGCTCCTCAAGAGGAAATAGGGGAAAGGGGAAGACGCCTTCACCCCAACAAACTCCACCCGCCAAGAACGATGAGGGGCCATCTGTTTCTTCAGCAGAAAGCGAGCTTGAGATGACACCACAAAATTGCCGCCAAGAAGGAAGAACAAGGCGTCCTGAATATAAGTCACCATTAAAGACTTATAGTCAATTAACTTCAAATCAATTACCCGTCTTTGATGCCTATGATGTGATTAATTGGCTCAGTGCTACAACGGCGATTTTCAAATTAAATCACGTTGATGATGCTCATGAACGAGTTCGATTATTAGCGCCAATCTTACCAACCACTTTGGTATCGAAAATAAAATTCCTTCAAGATAATGCTTACCGGATGCTCTTGGAAGACATAGAACGGACCTATCTCCCAGCATTGAGAAACAGTATTCGAGACGTTTTTAAACAAGGCTTTCGACCGGACGAGCTTCCAAGTGAATACTTAAGGCGTGTACAAGAAGTACTCGGACACAAGAGCTTCGAGGTGTTATTAGAGCATAACCCTAAATTCGCCATCGACTTATTTCTTGAACAAATATTTTGCCTGCCAACGTTCAAATGAGTGTGTACTCTTTGGCTGAAGACAATGACTTGCATCCAATGGTAAAAGTCGCCGATGATCTGTATAAGAATTTCGCACAGAAAGACAGAAGAAATCTACAACCAAATTATGACCAAACTTGGAGTTCTGTGAACGCTGTGCGAAAGCACACACAGACCGACGCGAAATAGACGCCACTTGTCCGAAGAATATCGCGCAAAGCCAAATGCGCACACATGACGCCTCCCAGCTCGGTGATAACCCGCTTGAGCGCCAGATGGCTCAACTTACGAAGACGGTGTCTGAGCTGTCGAACACTGTTCAGCAGCTGCTTCAAGGTCAACTCCACGCAGCTGATAGAGGAAACATGAGACGGGAGAAAAGCCAGTCTAGACAGTCGAGGTCAGAAGTCAATAATGGATATTCAAATACTTTTAATAACGCCGTTCAGAACCTCTGTTATTATCATTCACCCTATTTATATAAAGCGTATCGCTGTGAAGGGATTGAATGCCCCTTATACCCATTACTTCATAATAATAGCGAGAGGAACGCCACTCACACAAACTCACAAACTTAGGAAAACTGAATGACCGACTGTCGGCAATACCACCAAGCCACAGTCGTGAAAATGTAGGTCACAAAAGGAGGGTCTCCTTTTACCCAAAAGTTCAAATCATCAATGACCCTCTCCTAAATAGTGAAAGCTGTTTCAAAATAAACTCAGAAAATTTTAGTGCTGTTGAAATTAATAATAACTATAAATAATACAAACTCTCTTCATATTCATAATAATAGTAGTCAAAATACTACTACCACTACTACTACCAATAATAATAAAAATAATAATAATAATATTAATAATAATAATAATAATATTAATTATAATAACAACAAAAACAATATTAATAACAAAAGTGACAAAAACTATCAAAACATTGAACACCGCCAGTGCTAAAAATAAGGAAAATATAAGTCATATTATTAATAACAATGAACTTGAAAATAGTGATACAATAAATAAAAATTTTGTTAAAAGACAATCATTTACTTCAAATGTGAAAGGATTGCATGTTCCTTACCCAAATCAACCTAAGGTATCACCGCTAAGAAATGGTAGTAGTCCGCGAAATAAAAATATTTCAATTAACAAAAATATTATATTAAATGATACATCTATCTCGAAATGTTATGGTAAGCTAAACTGTACAAATTTTATTACATCTTTGAACCCGCTGCATGAGGGGTATATCTTCTTTACATCTAATTTATCTAATGATATGAGTGTTATGGGCCAGGTAAGGGAAAGTAAGATCAATAAAACAAATATCTTGTTAAGCCCCACCGTCATAAGCGCTGTTAACGACCGCTGTTTTATCAGTAAGAATGTTGCAGCCGATTGTGTGGTAAACGAGAAGGTTTGTAAAATTGACGACTTGACCTCTTACCAGGTTTATGACACTATCAATAAGATAGATTATTTACTCCATACAGGATCAGCCAAGAATATCCTGGCTGGGAGTGCTCTTGTCAATAACAAGCCTCCTCTGGGTTATATGTTTGCCGCAAATAATTCAAAAATTGATATCTATGATATTAAGACCATTGAATTTGACCTCAATTTAGGCAGGAAATATTCTGATACTTTTTATATAGCTAATATTGATGTAAACAATTGGGTTTGACATTTTTAAAGAAATTTAAAATGGGCATTGACTTTAAACGGGATCTATTGATAGATTCTGTCACAAATAAGACTTTGAAATTAAATAGAAATGTCAATTTTAATATTAAGTATGAGCATGAAAACCTTCCATCTGCTCTGTCGCTCTCACCTTCTTCTACCACCTCTATGCATGTCTCTTCTAGTCCTCCACTTTTTAATGATATTTTATTGAAATATAAAAATTTATTTTTAAATCCATATTTACCTGAAAACCACCACATTAAATTGAAACAAATGCAAACTTGGGACGAAATTTTTGAAAAATATAAAAATAAAAATAAGAGAATGAGCACAGCTTTGATAGGTGAGGACGGTCTGGTAACTACCGATGAAAAGACCGCCTTCATACCTGAAAAAGTATTAATAGACCTGGCCAACACCTACCCTTATCAAGTGAACATCAAGGGACCCCCCATCTCTCTCAAACCCCGTCAAATCCCCTACAAGCTATATTCACGAACTCGGGCAGAATTTGATAATCTTTTAGCCACTGGAGTGTTAAGAAGAACCAACTCGCCATGGTTGTTCCCTGTGAGCGTCCTGGAGAAGAGCCAAGGTCGGGTCAGAATCATATCCCACTTCAGAGAGCTGAACAAAAGAGCAGAAATCGAAACTTATGGGCTACCCCACCTTCAGGATGCCATGTTTACCTTGAAAGGAAGTAAGCTATATAGTCGCCTCGACTTAACCCAGGCATTTTATGGGATTCCGCTCCACCCAGACTCTGAAAAATACTTCACCATAACCTCAAACATTGGCACATGCAGCTATCGATGTTTACCGATGGGGTTCGTCTCATCCCCATTTGTGTTTCAAGCTTTTATCGATATTCTAATGTGTGGACTCAAAAACGCGTGTACTTACATGGATGATATTCTTATCCACTCCCAAACAGAGGAGGAACACAAAATCCTCCTTTGAACAAGTACTAAAGAGGTTGCAATACTTAAACATCAGTATTAATCCAGCCAAGTGCCAAATAGCTGAGAAAGAAATCGATTACTTGGGCTATACCATCAATGAAAACGGCATCAGACCAAATTATGAGAAGATCAGTGAAATAATAGATACGCCAAAGCCTAAAACTGTCAAAGAATTGAGGAGTTATCTAGGAAAGATAGGCTTCTACCGCTCTTCAATAGTTTGCTTTTCAGACATTACAGCTCCTCTAAACCTTTTCCTAAAGGGAAAGCCCTATGGGAATCGCCGCCTCAACTGGAACCCAGCGGCAGATAAAGCTTTTGAGGATAGTAAAAAGGCTATAAAAAACACAAACGCTCTGGCCTACCCAAGCCCTTTCAAAATCATTATACACACGACAGACGTAGCAGTAGGAGCCGTAATTTTATCCGCCGCAGGAGAAGGAGAAAACCCCGTCGCCTTCTTCAGCGCGATATTATCGCCTGCGGAACGAAAATATGATCATGCAAATCGACTGTTAGTGGTTTTAACTAAAATTTTGAGGAAGTACGGGTACCTGCTCGCTGGGAAACCTATAAAAATTGTTACACAATCCCGAGAATTGTTGCACAAATATAAAAGATCAAATGACTGCAAGAATTACAATTTACGTGAAATAAGAAGTTTGAACCTACTGAGCGCTTACAAAGTCTCGTGGGAGCCGATTACCAAAAAGACCAATCCTTTATCTGAATATCTACTCCATAATCAAATTGTTAGTGAGGCTGCAGGCGTTGCAAATGATGATCTGCAAAGCAATATTGAAAAAGAGGCGGAGCCTCCGACTACGCCCCTCCCTACGAGCGCTATGATTGGGTCAACCGCAAGCGAACCAGCCAATCAGGGCGACACGCACCAGACAATAACAAAAGGTAAAGTGAGTGGACTTTTAAATACCTTTCATTATGAAGAGCCTTCCCCCAGACTTAAAAAAGAGGTATGCTCAGGCCATAAAAAGGAATGCGGCACACTCCTCGGTCATAAATTCCAACGGAGGAATGAATGGAAGGGATTTAAATTACCGCAATGTATACGAGAGCCCACCCGCACGTGCCGCTTGTGAGAAAAATAATTTTGAAAATAAAGGATTAACTATAGATAAAAGACTTGAATTAGAAAAAGAAAATTTAAATAAATTTAATGATAAAATGACTACTAGAGAAATAGCTGAATCAAATGATAATTTAACAGTAAACACACGCATAAATTTAATCCAAAATTACAATGATGCCCACCTATAGCTAATAAAGCGATTCAGAAAAGAGATAAATAACACAGAGATAAGTGAAGACCAACTAAAGGATGAATATATCAATTCACTACTTGCAGGTAATGAAAAGAGCTCATTAATTATCAAAAAACAAGAGTTCTGGTTTAAGAAAAAACAGATCTCTTTATATGTCGATATCTCTTTAAATTATGCTCGAGTCATTCTCCCAAACGCCAGAGTTGCCGACCTTATCCGTGTGACTCACCTGCAGGGACATTTGGGTATTTCACGCTGCCTTACTGCATTAAAAGCCGATTTTGTGTTTAAAAATATGCATCAAAAAGTCAAAGAAGTAGTTCGCTCCTGTCCCCAATGCCAGATATCAAAAGTAGGCCGTGGAATAAATCCGATTTACGGTAAATACAAAGAAGTTTCCTATAAGTTTGAAGTAATTCATGTAGATATCCTAAAGTTACCTTTATGCCGAGGCTACAAGTATTTATTAACTCTCATCGACCGATACTC
>JABUQX010133406.1:57500-61255 GCA_015478945.1 Trachelipus rathkii | reverse complement strand
AATGTTAGAGAGAGAATTATTATTTATAAATATAGCTATTATTATATTTTATATATTATTATTATATATTATATTATATAATAATTATATATATATTTGTATTAGTATTATATAATATATATAATATTCTTATATAATATATATTAATTAAATATATATATATATAATATATTATATACTATAATATATTTATATATATTATGAATATTATATATATGATATATGATATTTATATAATATATTTTTATATATATATTATATTATTATTAAATTATATATTTATATATATTATAATATATATATTATTATATATATTTATAGTAGTATACATATATATAACATATTATTATATATATAATTACTATATATAGTTATATATATATATATTAATTATTAATATAATATTATTATTATATTAATTGTATAATAATATATTTATATATAATATATATATATATATAATATATAATTATATTAATACTGATCTATATATATATATATATATATTTTTTTATATAATATATAAATTATTAATTATATATATTATATATTTATCATATTTTTATATATATATATTTATATAATATTAATATATTATAATTATATTATATATAGTATATATTTATTAATATATATATATATATATATATATATATATATATATATATATATATATATATATATATATATATATATATATATATATTAATATATATTAATATAATAAATTAATTCTTATATATATATTAATTATATTATATATATATAATATATTATATATTATATATAATATATATACTAATATATAATTAATAATTATTATAATATAATATATATATTTTATATCATTATTGTATATACTAATATTATATATATATATATATATATATATATATATATATACTATAATATATAACTAGTATATATACTATATGTATACTATATATATATATATATATATATATATTTCAGGGTTTCATTTACCCAATATTTCAAAGATAAATTCTCAAATATTGAAGATCGCGAAATGAAATTAGTGTTTTCAATGGGAAAGGGTAAATCCTCAAGGTGAAAAGCTCACTTAATTAACCCGATCAATATTTGGTCAATTTTATGGACCGGAAAATTTGTAGTTTTTGGAATGGACTCTTTTTTTGAGCAATTTATTCGTCTTAAAAAGAATATAACAAGAAAAAAACCTATATTTTTAAAGAGAAGGTTAGCTAATAACTAAAATATACGAATGAATAATATTATTATTATTATTATTATTATCTATTATTATCTATTATAATTATTATTATATTTATTATTATTCATTATTAATTATTATTATTAATTATTATTATTATTATTACTTATTATTATTTATATTATATTTAATTACTTTATTATTTATTATAATAATAATCAATAATAATCAGCCATACTTATAAATGAATCTTAATATATGAATAATAATAAAAATATAATATAGTATATAATATATAATAATAATACATAATAATAATAATCGATAGATTAAGTATAATAATAATAATACATAAGTAATAATAATCATATCAATAATAATAATAATGAATGAATAATATAATAATATCAATATAATAATAATAATCAATGAATAATGAAATAATAATAATAAATAATCCAATAATAATAATAATCACTAATAATGAATAATACATAATACTCAATATGTGATTTTTATTGATAATCTAGTGATAATACTCAAAATAGTAGTACAAAATAATAATAATAATATGGATAATAATAATAATAATAATACATAAGTAAATATACTAATGAATGAATGAATAATAATAATAATACATAATAAATAATAATAATAACAATAATAATAATAAATGAATGTAGGATGAATAATAGATAATATACAGTAAGATAATAATTGAATGAGGGATAAGTTAAGATATTATAATACATGAATGAGATGTAAAATAATAAAATATAATATCATAATACATAGATAGTATTAATCAGATGTAGATTAGATTGAGTGATAATTAATAGAATATAATCGGAACTTAGATGAAGGTTATATGATAATAATAATAATAATGATATATATAATAATAATTAAATGTAATAATAATAAATATAAGTAAGATAATATAATAATCATGATGAACTTGACAACTAATGAATAATAATATAGATGAATAATGGTAGATAAGTGTAATAAGTATTAATTAGTGGAATAAGTAAAGTAATAATACATAATAAATATTTATAAATTTAAGCAATAATAATAATATATATAATATAATAATAAAATATAAATAATAATAGATCATAATAATAATAATAATAATAACAATAATAAATACGATAATAATTAATAATAATACATAATATAAGAAATACTAATGATAATAATGATAATAATAATATAATAACCAATACATAATAGATTATATCATTAATAATAATAATAACTATAATAAAGTAATAGATAATAATAATAATAATAATAATAATAATAATAATAATAATAATAATCAAATAACTAATAATATAATAATAATAATACATAATAATAATAATAATACATAATAAATAATCAATAACTAATAATATAATAAATAATAATAATAACTATAATGATAATAATAATAATAATAAATTAATAAAATAATAATAATCATAATACATAATAATAATAATACATAATAATAATATAACAATAATGAATAATAATAGATAATAATGATAATAATAATAATATAATAATAATGAATAATATAATAATAATAATAATAAATAACAATCCATAATAATGATAATAATAATAGAAATAATAAATAATAATAATAATAAATAATGACGAATAATAATAAATAATAATATAAATAAATAAAATAACAATACTAATAATAATAATATAACTAATAATATAATAATATAATACATAATCAATAATAATAATAATAATAATCAATAATAATAATAATAATGAATATAGATAATAATAATAATAATAATAATAATAATAATAATAATAAATAATATAATAATACATAATAATAATAAAATAATAATAATAATAATTAAATATGGATAGTAATTATTGATAATAATAATAATATAATAATCATAACTAATATTAATAAAAGATTGATGAATAGTAATATAATAATAATCAATAACAATAATAAAATAATAAATATAATAAATCAATAATAATAATAATACTAATAATACATAATAATAATCAATTAATCAATCAATCGATACAATATAATAAGTAAATAATAATAATAATAATAATAATACATAAATAATAGATGTTCTAATAATAATATACTAATAATAATAATAATTATAATAATCAATAAATAATCATAATAATAATAAAAGAAAATAATAATAATAATGAATGTATAAAGATTCATATCAGCTTTTGTTTAAGATAAGATTTACTTGAACCTGCAATTCTCTGAATAATTTTCTTCTGATTGTCATCTTAATTTTCTTAATACTAGTGCTAGAAAAATAGTTTGCAAGAAGTAAGAGGCATAATTCTGAAATTTATTAGTTTTCTTGACAGGTTTCGTCCGTAAACGTCGACATCCCTTCCAGGTTTTTCGATTTCTACAGTTTGAATGAATTGATATAATAAAAGATAAAAGGTTTGTAAATGCATAGTTTCATTATACACTTTAAAAATTTCATATTATACTTAATGATTTCTTTACTGTAAATTGAGATTTATGTAAATGGCTGGTTTTAGA
>JABUQX010133406.1:0-52500 GCA_015478945.1 Trachelipus rathkii | reverse complement strand
AATAATACTAATGAAGTATATATCCCTGCTCTGCTACCAAATATGTAGTGTAATATTGATATGAAATAATTGAAAAGAATATTTACAAAAGAAATAAATTTGCCTTTTCCTCCTCAAGGCAGGTATAAAGGTCAATGCGATTCATTATTACTATTCAAAAAAGATGATGAATGTGTAAATTTAAAAAGCGTTAATTGCTTCCAATGAGCGGGCACCGGTGACCGGTCCATACTAAAGAGTATATCGATCTACAGCCGGGACAGAGCGGAGATGGTGTCTGTGTATTTATATTTTCAAAGTGAACAAGTTAACAAAATTTGCACTTATGCTTGAAGAAGGGATAAGATGTGCCATTGTGAGAGAAGCTGGTAGTTAGTTCACATTCCATGCGTCCATTGCTAAGTTGAAGTCCAGCTCACCTAAAGCCATTCTGCTCCGCTATGAGAATATATTGACTACCCGTATGCACCATAGAAGGTTATAATTCGTCCAAGACTTGAATGAATCGGCGATGAAAGAGCTCTACTCCTGCAGCAGTCGGATGCTAATTGATACGTATCAGCTCAGAGTAGCGAGAATATTATCATAATATGAAGAGGGATAGTATAGTAAAGAATATATATAAAGATTTAAATAATAATATTAATTATAAGATAGAAGAGGTATTAAATAAGAAGAGAGAATAATGTGAATTATGTTAAGAATAGAATAAATATATTAAATTTATAAATAATATAAGTTAAAGTTATATAGAAGAGAATGAATGAGTCAAAAGTCAGTAGTATGTAGTAGAAGAAGATACGGTTCAGACGCAGTGAGAATTAATAGTAGGTATAGGAAGAAGAATAATATATAGTATGAAAGTAATAAAGTGAGAATACGAGTAAAT
The DNA here is from genome assembly GCA_015478945.1 of Trachelipus rathkii. NCBI lineage: Eukaryota > Metazoa > Arthropoda > Malacostraca > Isopoda > Trachelipodidae > Trachelipus > Trachelipus rathkii. The sequence continues at coordinate 51,611 of JABUQX010133406.1, read as the reverse complement.
ATAGAAAGAAATAAGGGATATTATAAATCGGAAGAAAATATAAAAAAGAATAAGAGTAAATAGTAATAAAAATTCAAAGTTATAATTAAATTAATATGTTAGTAAATGAATAATATAAGATTAGTATAGATATCATATATAGAAAAAGATAATAAGATAATTAATTATATTATATAGATATATATATGAAAGTTAAGAGAAGAAGAAAGATAATAGATATGTAGATATAATAAAGAATGGAAAAGATATAAGTTATATCTATTTAGATATAATATATTAGGAATATAAGAATAAATAAATTTAGATAATAAAGAAAATATGAAGTTAGATAGTAATTAATAATAATAGATGAAAAAAATAATATAAGAAAAATGTAGAGAAAAAAAAGAATATAATAATAAGTATAATATATAATAGTGTTGAAAAAAACTCTGATAAAGTACAGAATTAAAAATAAATTATACCAATTATCTAGTAATACATGTCTATAACCTAAGGGGATAATCTGCTTATTATATTTCAAGAGGTATAAGGTATCATGATTATTATAGGAGGGACTAACTAAGTGCTTTATATAGATATAAAATAATATTATTTTATAAACATATCACTTTGAAATGGAGTCATTATGGTAAGAAGCTAGATAATAGATGATTAAACCTAAAGAGACATAAATTACAGTTATATAATAGAATTGGTTGATACTATCTACATCTCAGGCTATTGGAACATATAGGAACTGTAGATTCAACCATTGATGAAATAATTATACTATACGATTGGTAAGGAAAGGGTATCACCCAAAAAGTGCATGTCATAGACGAACTATGACGATATCGAAAGTGTGGCGATGAATAATTTGTCTCTGAATAAATAGCTTCTTTCATTCCAGTTGTGCTCTCAATTCTCTTCAATATAATCGATGGGACCCTATATTATAAAACACTGGCTTCACGATATATCAGTATAGAATGCAAGCTAACTGCTTGAAATATTCCCTCTCTTCTGACATAGTTGAGATTATCATACATTTTCTTTTTCTTTTTTTTCTTCCTTCCTTTTCCTTTTCTTTTTCTTTTCTATTTTCTGCTTACTTTTTCTAGTTTTCTTTTTCTTTCTTTTTTTTTTGATTGTTTCGCTCGTTTCCGGTCTTCGTCTTCTCGTTTTCCCGAGTCTCTCATTCTCTCTTTTCTGTTTTTCTTCTCTTAATGTATCATCCGAACTAAATATATTTAACAAGTTTTTGAAATGGTTAAATAAGAATGGATAAATAACCTAGTTACACACAAATATTAATATCATAGTAATATAAGTGAAGATAACTCATATAAGTAGAGGCTCAACGTCACTAACGCCTAATATCTCCCAAATATCTAGGCCACTAGGAGATGCTACATAAGTACTATTTATACGTAAATGAGATAGCTATATATATATAATGAGTATGATATAGATTATGTATATAAGATATGGTATTGTAGATAGTAATGGATAGGGATGGCGACCGGTACGCTACATTTTAGGAGGAGTAAGGTCGGCATTAGCGCTTAACTGTAGTCCAGCGAGCCTCGAGCGGAAAATTATGGTAGTCCGACTTAGGCGTCGTCACTCGAGCCACTTTATTCTAGACTATCAACCATGACCGCTATACGCGATAGGTCCGCGACATGTCGCATCGTCTCCCGAGGCGTATAATGAATTGTTGCGAATTACACAAAAAGATTTTAAAGAATTAGCTAAAGAAGTTGATATATATCCTAGTCAAAAGAAATAATGAAGAGTAGGAAGTTATTTTAATTTATGATGTAAAAAAAGATTTGAAGATATTAAAAATCTCAAGATTTTCTCTTCCTGTCACTGTCCAATGTCTTCTATCAAAAGACAAAGAGATTACCGAAATTAACCTTTCTATAAGTAAAAATGAGAGATAGTGAGAGGTGCTCAGAGAGATCCTTGAACAGACAAGGTTTAGGCTGACTATAATAACGGCCCGTCGCGAGGAAATATTGAGCACTACCGAAATATAAATATTCTGCGAATAATACAGCCGCAGGAACTATGGAGAGTATGTTATGTATATTATTATTGAGGGTATTTGTTTAATTACTTCTATGATCTTGGAAAGGAAGAAAGATGTCCTTGAGTGAGAAGGATGTGTGTTGTTAAGTTACACTACATATTTAACAATATCACTTTCACTTAAATTAAGTTCATCATAATAAAATATTATAATATATACATTTATATATTAATCAGTATATCTCAACTCCTCTGTATAGAACTATGTTTCTAACACTTATATAAGAAATCTAAAAACACAGAGTTTACGCGGAATATTCCTGGGCCCTCGTTCAATAAATATGACAAATTATAAAACACAAAAGAAAATGAAAACAAAAAAAGGAAATTTAAATTCAAGCTATAAAGGCATTAAGAGCCGGTGATCAAGCAAATAGAAATTCAAAGAAAGGTCGAATAGGAGCGATAGAATAGGGTGGATTGGCAGCAAAGGAAAGTGCGAAATGTAAAGTACTGTAAAGAAGGACCAGAAGATGGAGTGGCGGGAACGAACAAAAATCACCACCAATTAATTACAGGACTCAAAAAAGGATATCAGGCGGGAAGGAGTTTCTTGGGAAAATGGATATTTGTTGAGACGGGAGAAAAAAAAATAAGAAGCGCCACTCGGCTGGTGGCCAGATTGAGATTGTGGGTGGATGCAAAGGAAAGGGGTCAGTAATGGGGAAAAAGATTAGATCCAGAAAAGTTCAATAAAAAACGAAATTCATTGTGCGAAACCAAGGAGGGTAAGTGGGAAAAAAGGTTTGAAAGATAATAAAGAGAAAGAAGAAAAGATAAGTTAAATGGATTAGAGAAAGGTGGAGAGGAGAGAAGGAATAATAGAAGAGAGGAAGTAGATAGTGAGGATAGAAAGAGAAGATAGAAGAAGATAGAAGAAGAGTAAAGGGGAGAGATGAAGTAGAAGAAAACAGGAGCGGGAGGCAACGCCCCTCCCAAAGTCCCCCCCCAAGAGACACTCAAGAAGAGGAATATAAGAAAAGGAGAATAAAAGGGAAAAGAAAGACTTAGAATCCATCTTAGCCTCCGCTTATGAAGATTATGATTTGACTACTCCATTAGATCCACCGCCATAAGAGGTTTATTCGTCAACAAAGACTTTAGAGATCCATTAGGAAAGCCTCGTTAACTCTATGCAGAGTCGATGCAATAAATGACTAAAACGCGAATACAAAAACACTTATAATGTCGGATACATTGAATACGCCTCGTATATATATATAAATTAATATATATATATTAATGTAGTAATTATATAATTATATATAATAATATATATATAGAGTAGATAGAATAATAATAGATATGTAGTATATATATGGTAAAGTATATGGATATATAAATATTAATATGAATGAATATGATATATATATTATATAGAGATAATTTAAATCATATAGATATGATGAGATGATAGAGTAATGAATGAGATAGAATATGATAGTAATAGAATGAAAAATAGATAAGATATTAATGAAGATATATAATAGTATTTAGAAGATGGAGGAGGAGAAGATATGTATGATATACTCTTAGAGTAATATGAAGGTAAGATAAGTATGAAATGAGAAATGGGTAGATGATAATAGAAAGGATAATATATGAAGGTAGAAAATACAAAGATAGAGAGTATGAGAAGCCAAGGGCTGTATATCTGTTTCAAGACGGTCGCTAGTCAATCCCTATATAACTAACAGTGAGCACTAAGCTCAGTCAATATTCAAAAGTATCGCACTGATATATATATATAGTACTAACTCAACACTCAGTAATCTGGAAAAAAAATAAACTTCCTAAGCTATTGAAGGTAATGGGCCCCCCCGTTATATATTAATATATATAATTAAGGGTATTTTTTTAAAATCTTATAAAATAAATAAAGGAATATCTTAAGAAAAATCAGTTAAACGAGATTAAGTTTTATGACTTTCTTTTATCCTGTGGATCCCCTTCATCAGAACAAAAAAAAATTACCAAATTATTAAAAAAATAAGTATAAAAAAGTATTACAATTACAAAAAAAAAATGATTAAAAATATAAATTCAAGCAAAAAAAAAAAAAAAAAGACAAGATGATATATATATTTTTCTTATTCTTATGTAATGGTTGTGAAGAATGAAATCTGAAACTTCAAAAGAAGTCTTTAATAATGAACTCTGGTCTTAAGTAAACTTTAAAATGGATTAAATTATTTATAATCATTCAAAAATTCTTTTTCTTTGGAAAGGACAAAGGATTATTTTCAATCGGAATTATTTGATGAAAAGATTCATATCATAAGAGTGAATCTTTTCTTCGCTTCGAAATAAATTAATAATTTTGGGAAAATTATTTGAGGAAAAAGGTTGCTCATATCGTCGATTTTCTCTTTGTGGGTGTGGTTTGTCCACATTTATATTTTCATTTGATTTGTTGGTTGTATTTTCAAATATTTATTTTGAATATTTGAGAATGTGTTTTAATTATTTGTGTATTTGTTGCTTAGTCTGCTGAGAGGGACTAGGAGGATATAGATCTCCCTGAGAAGCGCTCAGTTTAAATATCCTCGTTTAGTAGTTTTCTTAAGATTATCCATTTACTTATTTTAAAAGTAGGATTTATAAAAAAGTATATTTAATATTTACAGAGCTGAGTCGTTAAATTAGGGACTTTGTAACTGAAGACGATATCATGTTATAATTTATGAACGAAAATTGCCCTAGAGTCTCTACCTCAGGTGCAATCAGTGGATGAATACCCCAGTGCAACGGTAACCTGTGAATGAACGTCGTTCTCAAGACCTCAGTTTGTATATATACTCGTTAATATAGAAAAAGTTGGCTGTATGTGTATAATCAAATATCTAAGGCGACCTAAAATATATTAAGTAATATTGAGGTGAAATAATGTACCGTAGAGGACTCTATATGTGGAGGCGGGTTTTTACAACAGGAATCTGATTAGAATGCTAGTTATGCCGAAACAAATATTAAATATGTAATTTATATATAAGTTTTAATGTTTAGAAATATATTAGTTGATGAGAGTTTCTCAGTCCTATTCAGGTCTATTAGACAAATCATATATAAATGTGTATATTTGCATGAATACTAATAATTATTAGCAGTGTATGCCACTAATTATAAGGAAGAGTTAGAGGATCTCTAAATTTTTGGGTGAAAGCTTTAATATTAAAAGTCAATAGATATACATAGACTGCTGAAAGAAATATATAATAATTAGTTTATATAAACTGTAATATAAAAATTATATTAATTTCTATTGTTTTATTAACCAATAAAGGAAATCTATATAATAAGGGATAAACGTAAGATTATCAATTTTTATATTAGTGCGAGACAGAAAGGCGGAAACTTTTTTGATCCGCACGTGCAGTCCTAAGCTAATATTTTTCTAATCGACTACCGCAACTACCGCTTATAGTCCGCACTCATATTTGTTAGTCCGCTCAGAAGCGGAACTGCGAGAATACTAATTAAAGACGGAATAACTCCGACCTTGAATAAAGTCATAAGCTAAAACAATAGTGACCTAACTCGAATAAATAAAATTCATACAATCCCGTATTTATATTTGTAGTATTATATAAATTAAATATTATATATGGAATAATCAAATAATAAGCCCCAATTAAATATGTCCCGATAGTTACTTTACTTCTACATTCAAAAAAATTCCTCTCACCACATATAAAATAAAATCCTCTCATCACATTTAAAAAATCACTCTCATCATATATTTATTACATAAAACAGAAAAAATGATTCTAAATTAAATGCATTAACGGTTTATCTTTTTTAGATATTTTTTATTAAAGTACTTTTATAAAAGGACATAAATAAGAATTATGTATTGATATCTCAATTATTATTTATTATAATATGTTACAAATAAAAGAATGATTTTTTACCTAGGTCAATGTTATCCATTTACTTATTGCTACTTACTATAATGCTAATATTTTGTCAGTTATATAATGTATAGTTTTAGATTGATATTATAGTATAGTTAAATTTATTATTGTAAGTTTAGTTAAGTAGACACATTACAGTCTTAACCGAGAGCCGGCAAGGTTTTAAAGACTATAATAAACCTGTACATAATTATAATATTAATTATTATATTATATAATATATATATTAGATAATATTTATATATATATAGATATTATATATATTATATTAGGTTAATGGTCCCTTTTATATATAGTATATATGTATATTATATAAATAAAAATTATTAATTTATATTATCTCTATGGGGAACTTACATATATATTAATTTATTAAATTCTATAATAATTATATATTATATTTATATATTATAAATTTATATGTAATATATAGTATATATAATTATATTTAATATATATATATATATATATTATATGATAAATTAATAATATTATATAATATATAAATATTATATATATATAAATGATATATATTATTATATAATTTAATATATAATATAATAATAAATCTTATTTTTCATTAAATTATTATATATATTATATTTAATAATTATAACTATATAATGCATATATATATAATATATTAATTTATTATAATATTAATTTATTATATATAATTTTATTAATAATAATTAAAAATCTTCCTTTAATTTTGTATGTTTTTATCATATAATAATCTTAATTATAATATATGAATAATTATTAAATCTCAAGATACTTTAAAATCACTTATATATTATATCAAAATTACATCATACTATATCATCAAATCTACAATATCTGAATTCGACATCTACTTCAAATATTACTAATCAATAAACCGTTTTACAGAATCTGCTAAAACTATATACGAAAACACTACTCTCTTAACAACTTTCCAAAATACTTCCAATACTCCAAAACGTATATAGTTATTATACGATACAAAAAAAAATATGCGGAAACAGAAAATATAATTAATACACTATTTCAGTGATGGCTCAAAATTAGAGTTAATGTGACTGACAAGAAATATAATAATTAACCCATTCAAAATCTAAATCATACACTAATATAAATTAATAACATCTACCTCTAAACACTTATATATAAAATCCCAAACTATCAATATTTAACGTAGTAGTAAACCATTTTATTAGATCCTCAATATTAACTAGCATTCGTGTTCGTAATAATATCTAAATATACCACAATACATAAATCCACCTCACCACAAATACGACGATAATCAATTAAATTGTTTTATTATTATGATTTTTTAAATTTTCAGAAATAAAAATAATATTCATAATACAAGGGCCTAAATTCTAATTATACAAATAAGTTATACTCATGATTGCGACTAAAATATAAACCCACTAAATACCATCTATATAAGATAAATATCTTATCCCTATATAGTCTGTCTTCATATTATACTAATTATATATAACTTATATTAAAATTAGATTTCCTAAATTAGATAATAGAGCACAACTTATCACAGCTGTAAATATTTAATGACCTTGATCTGTCCAACTATTTACATTCAATGCTAAATTCTCAATAAAATCATACATATTGCAATTTCATATAACAACAAGTTGCATTAATTATATATCAACAGCTCCTGAACAATATAAATAAATACTATAAGTAATGCACAACATGCAAACCTAGTAACATCCATGACTTTAATACATTACACTAAAAGTTAATAACCTGGAATAAGACCCTCAATCACTCCTTATTTATATAGTATTAATTCGTTCAAATTATAATCTACTAAATATCATTATTACTATTTATAGCAATATTATACTCTCCGTACAAAATACCATACCTTATCTCTGAAAACCAAAAAATGTGGAAAATGGTAGTAATATAAAAATAAAAAATTCCACATTAGCATTAATCTGCTAATATAATATATAGAAATATTTTATAAGGCAGACATATTTGAGCATAAATACTATTGAAAAATATTAACTGTTTATAAACAATACAAAAAACTGAAACAATTTAAATTGAATATCCCAGACAAATCTACAAAAAATATTGTCTTCTATTAATATATTGATCGTAATCCAACAAACAGTCAAGTACCAATCAATAATAACGTTGAGTAACTAAGGACCCAATTTGAAAAATATCCTAATTACTCACTTCCGGCCAATTAGAAAGTTCACAAATTCCAGCATCTCTAATTAGAGGTGAAAAAAATACTTCCACACAATCCTTACAATCTCAAGCCCTCAACGCTTAACACTTACTATAGTGAAACTAATATAAAATTTTCATTCTTCACCCAAAGACCTCTGTCAATCATCTCACTATAAAAAAGCTAAACAATCCTAAGGCGCAAAAATTTAACTCCCTAGAATCATACCCATCAATGATTATAGTATAATATAATGTATAACAAAAGACAAAGCCTTATAATACAAAAAATAATAGTAATTCCGGTTCCGGCCGCCCAAAAAACAGAGATAATAACAAAATAATAATTTTAATAATATACTAATAATAAATAATAAAGAATATAAATAATTAATTAGAATAATAATAATAAAAAAAAATAATTCAGAAATATATTATAGCTCAATCTTAGTTCTACCATAAAATGCAATACAAATATAAACCATAAATATAATATGCAAAACACTAAAATATAAAAAAAACACTATAAATTATATATACTTTATAATATAATATATAAACTTCTCTATTTAATAATAATAATAAGCTACTATATAATAGCATACTATAATATCTACCAAATCTCCAAGCAAACACCCTAGTATATATATGAGGCAGTGTACTTATAATGATAATATATATAAAACTATAATATTAAATAATACAATAACATATAATACTTATAAATATAATAATATATTATAGATAAAATATAAATTATACTAATTTGTCTATTTCAGTGTTTTCAAGATAAGTTCAGATTAAGTGATCAGAATCGATCTAATGATTCTCTACCATTTATCGATATCTCCCCCAAAAAAAAACGACAAAAAAAATTAATGACAACAAAATGTTAATCCAGAAATGAAAAAATATCCTCATATATCTCAAACACCCATAAGCATAGCACTACACTCGAATTTCTTTAGAGAGCTATAAAATACTCAACTTGAATTTAACAGAAGATAAACGCAACAAAAAAGTAATAAATGGATAAACAAATTAATGATATATAAGTAAATAAATAGATATATAGTTATAAACTAGTTAGTTATAAATTAAATTAGAAAGGGCATTTCGACATTATTAGACAAAATTTTTAATAGACAAAAGTCTTAATGTCTCGATGTTAAAAACCAATTTAGAAAAAGCATAAAACATTTTTCAATCTTTTTTTTTCTCTCACTCAATATGGATAAAGTAGAATAAATTTCAATATTTAATATAATATTTAATATAATATTTAATATATAATACTTCTAATTAATAATCTAAAATTTTTTCAAAATAATCTCCTTCAAACTAAAAACTAAAAATATCTAATTAATTTAAACATATCGAATTACTTTTAATAAATATCAGAAAGCGAATAATCGATCAATAATAATAAGATAATAACTTTAATTCACCTAATCACAATAGATCTTAAATAATTTAAACATCAAATAATTGAAATATAAAATTGCTTTAAATTATAACCTAACACAAAATATATATATTAAATAAAATAATGATAATATAAACTTCTAAACAATAATATAAAAATGAATAAACGAATCAGCATATCAATAGTCTGATAACCTTTACCCTTTTAGTAATAAGAAATCAGCACTCTATAGTAACAAAGAAATCAATATATTAATATCAGTATTGATATTATCGGAAGTATTTTATAAATAAATTGGTATGGGTGTCGAAGCATTTTGACAATGATGTATCTAAGTAAATGATATCGTTAATTTAGTATTGACCATTATCTAAATTGAATAATTTATAATATTATCACTACCTAACACTATATAAGCATAGATAATGTCATTGCTAATATAGATAGTGATTTGTCACTATTCTGATCGATATGCAGAGGATTGTGTATTATATTCTCGAAAATATAGCTGTACTTTCATAATCACTTAAGGCAGTACTTTCCGCTAAACCAAAAACAGACCCTTAGACTCCCTCCGCTCAACAACTTACCTTCATTAACAACCCTACGCAAGACCACTCTCAAAGATAATACTAAACAATTTCAAAGAAAGTCAATCCAAAATTACTCTAAAAAAAAAAACATTAATATTATTGCAAGACATAGAGCATATTTTTCCATCGTAACTTCCATAATATGGACAATACGTTTTCAATGTTTGTTTCTCTCATACATCCATCCTTCTGCCAACTCACCCAATCAACTCCTTGCAGCATCCAAGATTCATTCGACATTCTTTCCCATACATTTTACACTTATCTATCGAGACTACTCCATGAGATATTCTACTAATTAACTTATATATTATTATTAATCTGATAAGAAATTTGGCTTCATCGCTTATGTATATACTCTACCAATAATATTATATGAAATATTTAATTAATAATAGTCAGTAGCAGCAGCAACGTCATCATAGTTCTTAAGATTTATCATCATCAAAATCATATATCATTTTTATCGTCTATCATCATTTTCGGGCATCCGATTGGTTCCATAAGACGCTCCGTTATAGTTTGAAAAGCAGATACATGAATTAATCAGTAACACTATATATAGTTATATTAGATGAATATATATACAGAGGAAATAGAATGGTTATTCTAACCATCTAAGGTTATATGATTGGGAGTGTTGTGTATAGTTATTTTCAATACTAGGCAGTTAATAATATCGCTAAGATGACACGACGTATATATAACTAATATAGTTACTGATAGAGAGAGAGAGAGTAAGGGAGAATACATAAATTTATAATTCATCTCTTGAGAGAATTGATAGAGGAAATTGACCAGGGCCATAGACAGAAAGAAGAAGAGCAATAAGATATAGAACAGGACTATTGAGTCTGTCCAGTGAACCCTAACACAACATGCTCAGCGAATATCCTCACTGCCATTCAAATCCAACAAACAGGTTTAGGTTGCTTAACAAAGACCAGTAGTAACCTAAACCAACCAAATATGTGCTAGATCAAAATCTGCTACTATTATTGTACTCAACCATCCATAAGCACTATCTATTACGTATATATATATATAGTATACGCTATACGGTATGTTTTTGTGCCTGGATTTAATACCGTATATCATAATACACAAACTCAAGTATAAATAAGTTTAGACGCTATGACAACATAGCATCCCATATATTTAGTGCTAATCATGAATAGGGAGTTTATATCAATAGCGTAGAATAAATAGTATATAATGTATATATTAATATAGTATTTTATATAGTATGGTACTATTGTAGAAGGTAATATCTATCTCGTAATACATACGTCTTTCCGTACATATCTATATATAGATTATATAATATATTATCTTAAATCTAGATATAAAATAGTAATTAAATATAAATATAATATATAATATTATATATATAAATATATAGTAAGCAATATAAAAAAACATCGTCGCAGGCTAAATAGATATTATATATAAATAGTGTATATAATAGTAGTAGTAATAGTAATATTACGTGTAGAACTGGTATGTTTATATCATACAATTACTAGTTTATAATATATTTAATAAGACTACTTTCTTATATTGATCTCAGACCACTGATCACAGGCTACTTAGGTCGATAATTCAAGAAAAAACTTACTCCCGATATAAGGTAATATGAGATATATACAGAGGCTCGAACTTACTTAAAAAAACAGCATCCGTGATTATCACTACAGTTAGCTCGGAAAAGTCGATGAAGTTCTATCTATTCATTTTGGAAAGAAAACACGTCTCCTCCTACAGTAACTTAGCTTTTATTATTTACAAGGACCTAAGCTTGAATAAGATATCTGTAAAGGTAAATATATTAGTATTTCGTTTCCTTCTTTAAATTATATCATAAATACTATAAATATATACACACCCTCATCGCCAGACTCTGCCCCTGTCCTTTCGGTAAATTCATTAGCGTTGATAACCTGTCATAGTAAACTGCTTCTCCTCTATCAACTTTTCTATACACTTTCTCATCCGTCCTTATCCAACCATATAATAAATATTACCTCAAAGCTTTTACCAGGTGTTTCCAACAACTTGTTAAGCACTCATTCCGAGGATCTGTCCCTTCGACTCAAACGTTTATCTTAACACGTACCTTCCAAGTCCAAACAGTCACCTATTACTCTACCTTGAAAATATCTCTTCTAAAATCCCGCTCAGTTCCACAACATTCCCACGACAAAACCAGTAATCCGCAGTATAATATGTGAGACCCCACTCGCTCCAGCTGCTATATTCTAATCACCATCCCGCCCGACCTCTAAGTACTCTCTCGACTCTCCATCAAGAATAAGAAAATAACAGTAAAGACACGAAGGACCACTACGCTTTTAATATGAACAATCTTTTTCATCAGTAAATAGGTTTCTTACAACATTCTGATCGAATATCATACTTTTGATCCATTCGAACCTTATGCCCGCACAGCACCATATATTCAGTTATGAGTGTCATAGATTCTTTTCTAAGACGAAGATTTCGAATAAGTATTCTAGACAGGATGTTCGTTATAGATGGACATTGACCCCAAATGTCTATTACGACAGTTCGTGATGAGAACGCTTAAAATTCGCCCCTATACTGTATAACTAGATGAAATTCCAAAGAATTTCCGGATCCATATGTCCATCCTAGAAGGTAGTTACTATATTCCTCAGTATGGAATGTTACAGGATCAATCACTAATCGAGGAAGAATGATATGCATTAAGAAACTTGCCTGATCTGAAGGACATGTATGCAACAATTGTTGGATTCAAGTTCATAGCCCAAAGGGTTGCGAGAGAATCATTTATTAATTTTGTCTTAAAATTATTTCAATAAATACTCTCTGAGAAGCAGTTCTTAGAAGTTGTGCAATACTTATACAAACTATAAATAAATACTACACGTTTTGATAAAGACATGAAGTATATCTTAATACTTGACGTTCGTAATTATAATCTTATTGATTAACATATATTCTAGCATAGTAAATAATATATACTACATCGATGAATAAATGATTATTATAATGAATAAGTATTAAGATCTATATAGGACAAAGGGTCTAGTAAATTATCCATTTTGAGTATGTAAAGTAAAAAATTTTATTAAGTGTTAAGTGAAAATAGTCATAATCCACAACTCCTAGGAGGAACCAATATATAATATAATAAAAATACTAACCTATTAGTTTCTAGATTACCGCCGACATTTTAGGAATTTCCACTTTCAAGAATACTCACCACGTTCAGTTTCTTTAATTAACTCCTCGGAAGATCGACAGAATGATAAGGATAAGTCCTTCCATCCAACACACAGCCGATATTGAGCGCTTCTTGAAGTTTTCACATCGGAAAAATACCGGGAAGATTTTTAAATTGAAAATGCATAATAGATAGAGTGACGAAGACAGAACTTCAACAAAAGGTAGTGGTGGAAGAAAATAGATAAACTCAAAAGTATTCATAAAGTAAATAGAGTTAAAGCATATGACTTATCCGCTAGTATGGGCCGTACTTAATTGCAATTCACTACAATTTAGAATGAGCCAAAACATCTGCACGCCCCAGTAGTTCACGGTCTGGGATGACTTTTTTGATATTAACCTCTGTGTAAACGCCATCACGGTATAAGAAAAATATTAAATAACCTTTAATACGTATTATATACCTCCACAAATCCTGCATTTATAAATTCCGGGATATGTGTCGATAATTTTAAAATCGAATAAGTACTGCAACATGAACAAGAGTGAAATTCTCGTAAAGAACATAAATAATGGGTACGTTATTAGAGTGATAATAATGGAAAATATGTGTAATGTTATATGCAAAGATAATGTAAAGTTATAAGTTCATCATACTATATAATCAAACTTTAAAATTTTAATATATTAATATATAATATTTATATATATAATAAAATTTTATGTTTTTATAATTAGATTATCATTAATATTATATAATAATATTTTATATAATATATATTATATAATAATTTATATAAATATTAATTTATTATGTAACTAATAGAAGCGGCTTATATTACAGTGTTTAAATGGATATGTACACATAGAAAATAATATGGCCTCTAGCCATACTAGTGGAGAACGATTATCAACTGACCCGTAGGAGGTGAGAACTCCCCGACATCTATAATATCAAGCTATATTATATTATTTCTCGTTTCCGTCTCTGTCGTCCCGTGAAATCTGGAAGAATATTCCCGCGCTCCCTCCTTTCTGCGCTATTCCTGTGGGTACTTACATAAAAATAATTAAATAACAACATTAAAATGTTAAAAGCTGACGGTGCGTGTAAAGAAACGACAACTTACCCTATTTAACAATGCTTTTGAAACTTAGAAACCTACTTATGAATTCAAATTTGCTTATCCTGTTAAAGTTACAAAAAGTTACTTACATTAAAGTTGTTGTATATACTAACATACATCATTTATCCCTAATATAACAATTAAATTTCTTTAAAATCTTATTATATAAATATATACGACAACAGCGAAATCATGTAAAATCTATTTTCACACAAAAAAGAAAATGAGAAAAAAAACAAAAAAAAAACAAAAAACAAAACAAGAAATAAAAAATAATAGAACAATTATTTTTTTCCCCCTAATTTTTAACATGAAGACTCGAAGAATTAACATTTTTTAAAAAGTTTCGACAGTTGAAATCAAATTTCTTTTTGTTTTATGCATGCGAAACTGGAATAAGCTGGCAAAAATAAATAATAAAAAAATATTATCTGAAACATAATATTGAAATATATATTATAAAAGTTAGATTTCTATCTATCTACACAGTATTAACATAAAAATGCTTTATTTAATCTTTAATAGTTCTTATCTTTATCTTTTTCACGGTGTGCAAAGGATATCCATCAAACACCTAAATTACCTAATAGACCAAATTATTATCTGAAACCATCTAACATGACATATCATAAAAATTTAGATTTTTTGCTAATACACATAAAACAATATAAGAAAGAGATGCACTACGCTTTATCACTACATCAATAAAATTTTACGGTTGTGCAAAAAACCTCAAACACCCCCCAATTTACCTAAACCCAAATATTATCTGAAAACCAATCAACTTAATACCTTAATTTACAAATTTGATTTTTGCTATTACCACATAAAACAATAAAATAAAACTACTACGCTTAATCACTACATCAAATTGTAAAATTTATTTGTAGCCAAAGAGAATATCCAAATACCTCCTATAATTACCCAAAGCCCAATTATAATCTGAAAAACCGATCTATCATAATACATTTATAACAAATTTAGATTTCTTTCTTTACAAAATAACAATATAAATAAGTTGACTACCATTTATACAACTACATATAATGGGTTAAAATTTTTTACGTGTTGTCAAAGCAATACCTCAAACCCGCCTATATCTAGGGCCCAAATATTATCTGAAACCAATCTAAGATGAAAACATATTATAACAAATTAATTTCTTTCTATACACATAAAAACAATAAAATAAAGCTGACATTCTTATACTACATCAATATTTTAATATTACGGTGTGCAAAGGAGATACCTCAAACACTCGCCTAAATTACCGAGCCTAAATTAATATCTGAAACGATCTAACATGGAATACATATCTATAACAACATTAGAATTCTTTGCATTTACACTAGAAGCAATATAGATTAGCTGACTACCTTAATTACACATCAAATGTAAATATTTACGGTGGCAAAGAATACCCAACACACTTAATTACCATACCCCAATATTATCTTAAACGATCTCCAATGTCATACAATATAACAAATTAATTCTTTGCCTAACACAACAAAACAATATAAAAAAGCTTGATCACGCTTTATCACTACATCAAATTGTACATTTAACATTTCAAAAAACCTCAAACACGGCCTAAATTTACCTATGCCAACTAGTTTCTAAATCCGATCTAAATAATACATATAACTAAATATAATTCTAATAACATGTAATATAAATTATAAAAAAATTTGTCTCGCTTTATATAACATTAAATTGTTAAATATTAGTATGTGCAAAGGAGATACCTCAAACACCTATCCTAATTACCTAGTACATAAATTATCTAAACCATCTAACATGATCATATCATCAAAAAATAATTCTTCTATTACACATAAAACAAAAAAATTAAGCTTGTCAAGCTTTATCAGTACATGAAATTGTAAATATTTTACGCTCGTGCAAAGGAGAACCTTCAAACACCTGCTCAAATTACCTTATAGCCAAATTATTATCTGAAACATCTACATGAAACTATATATAACAAATAGATTTCTCTATTACACATTAAAAACAATATAAATAGGCTTTACTACGCTTTCATCACTACATCCCAATTGATAATATTTTTACGTTGATGCAATAGAGATACCCCCAAAACACCTACCTAGTATTACCTAGGAGCACAAATTAATATCTCGATCTAACAGAAATACATATTATAACCAAATATAATTTAATTTAATACACAATAATACTTTCTAACAATTCAGTTTCCTTATCTAAACATTAATTAAATATTTTAGAGCTCTTCAAAGATCTGGGGCAAACATTTTGCCTTGAATTACCTATTAAAGTAAATTATTATTAAACCGATCTAACATGATTACATATCATAAAAATTAAATTTTTCCTGTATTCAAAACAAATATAAAAGATGAACATTAATAACATAATTCGTAAATAATTTTACTATGCAAAGGAGATACCTTCAAACACCTGCCTAAGTTACCTATTACCCAAATATTATCTGAAACCATCAGAACAATGAACATATTATAACAAATTAGTATTTCTTTGCTATTACACCATAAACAATATAATAAGCTTGACTACGCTTTTATCACTACATCAAATTGTAAATATTATTCGGTTGTGCAAAGAAGATACTCAAACTCTTTATGTAGGCTACACCGGTATTTATTATTGAAACCGATCTATCATGAATATTCATTTTAAAACAAATTTAGACTTCCTTCTTAACCAAACATAACAATAAAATAACAAAATACGCTTATCATAAATTAAAATGTGTAAAATTTGCACGGTTGTGCAAAAAGATACCTCAAACACCTGCCTTAATTACCTAGAGCCAAATTATTACTGAAAACCTATCTAACAGAATACCATATATACACAAATTTAGATTTCTCATTACACATAAAACAATATAAATAGCTTTACTACGCTACTACATCATAATGTAAATATTTTACGTTGTGCAAATGCGATACCTCAAACACCTCCCTAAATTACTAGGAGCCCAAATTATTATTTAAACCGACTCTAACATAATACATCTTTAACAAATTAATTCTGCTATTAACACTAAACAAATAAATAAGGACTACCTTATCACACATCAAATGAAATATTTTACGATTGTGCAAAAAAGAACCTCAAAACACTGCCTAAATTACCTAGAGCCCAACAATTCTAAAACCATCTAAAAAATATAAGGACATATTAATTCTTTGTATATACACATAAAACAATTAAATAAGCTTGAAACCGGACACTACATCAATGTAATAATTTTAGAGTTCTTACAAGATGATACCTCAAACACCTGCTAAAATTACCATAACCTAACATATTATCTGAAACTCTAACATGTAATAAATCTAAATATTATATCAAATATAGATTTCTTGCTATTACACATAAAAAATAAAATAAGCTTCCTGACTCCTCATACACTAATAAAATTAAATATTTTAACGATTGTACAAAGGAATACCTCAAAACACCTTGGCGCTCATATTCACCTTATGCGTAGCCCAACATATTATCTGAAACCGATTTCTAACCCCAATCCACAAGTATTAAAATAAATTTAGAATTCCTTTCTATTACACATAAAACAAAAAATTTAATCTCGCTTTATTACTACATCAATTGTAAATATTACGTTGTTGCAAGGAGATATCATAAACACCTGCCTAAATTACCTATTAGCCCAAAATTATTAATTATCTAAACTAGACTCAACATAAAACATATTATATAACAAATTTAAATTTCTTTGCTTTTACACAAAAAATAAATAGCCTTGACTACGCTTTATCACTACATCAAATTGTAATATATTTTTGTTTTAGCAATAACTCAAACACCCCTTAAATTACCTATTACCCCAAATTATAACTGAAACCGATCTACATGAATACATATTAATAACAAATTTAATTTCTTTGCTAAATACACATAAAACAATATAAATAAGCTTACTTGCTTTATCACTACATCAAATTTTAAATATTTTACGTTGTGCAAAGAGGATACCTCAAACACCTGTCCTAATTAACTAGTCCAAATTTTTATCTGAAAACCGATCTAACATGAATACATATTATAACAATTTAGATTTCTTTGCTATACAATAAAATAATGAAATTAGCTTCACTTACACTGATCTACGTACCTCAAATTGAAATTACGGTTGTGCAAAGAGATACCTCATAACGTCAACTTAATTACCTATTTACCCAAATTATTATCTGAAACCGACGTCACATGGAATACATATCCTATAACAAATAGTTCTTGCTATTTACACACAATAACAATATTAAATTACTTGATCTACGCGTCACTACATAAATTGTAAATACTTACAGTTTGCTAAAGGGGATACTCAAACACCTGCCTTAAATACCTTGGAGTCAAATTATTATCTGAAACCAGTCTAACATCAATACATGTTATAACAAATATAGATTCTTTGCTACTACACATAAAAAAATATATATTTATTATAATTATATAACTATTAAATTATAATCTATTTTACGTTAGGCAAAGGAATACCTCAAACACCTGCCTAAATTACCTCATAAACTCCAAATTATTATCTGAAACCGATCTTAACATTATTAATATCACTAAAAATTAAATTATCTTATCTATACACTAAAACTAATAAAAGCTTACTAACGCTTTATACTAATCAAATTGTAAATATTTACCGGTGGTTGTGCAAAGGAATACCTCAAACACCTGCCTAAATACCTAAGAGCCCATATTATCTTTAACCGATCTAACATGAAAATTGTAAACTATTCATAGTTCTTACTTTACACATATAACATAGAAATAAGCTGACTACGCTTATCTCTACATAAAGTGAAATTTTTATGTTGTGGCAAAGCAGATACCATCAAACACTGCCAATTGACCTAGGAGCCCCAACATTATTATCCTGAAACCGATCTAACATCAAAACAAATTATATAATTTAGATTTCTTTGCATTACACATAAAACAAATATAAAATAAGAACTTAATGACGCTTATCCTACATCAAATTGTTAAATATTTACGATTGTGTAAAATATCCTCCTCAAAAACACCTCCCAAATATCCTATCGCAAAATTATTATCTGACCGATCTAACATGAATACAATATACAAAATTTAGATTTTTTTGCTATTATCACTTTCAAAACCATATAATAAGATTGACGCGCTTTATCATCTACATCAAATGTAAATATTAGGTGATAAAGAAATATCTCAAACACCTCCTACATTACCATTAGCCCAAATTATTATCTAAATCGATCTAACATGAATACATAATATAAAAAATTTAATTCCTCTTATTACACATAAACCAATGTAAATAAGCTGATACCTTTATCATCATCAAATTGTAAAAATATTACGGTTGTGCAAAGAGATACCTCATCACCTGCCTAAATACCTAGGACCCCAAATATTATTCTTAAAACTTACTAAACATAGATCAGAACAGAATTAGATTCATTACTACACATAATACAATATAAATAAATATGACTACTTTATCACTACATCCAAATCCCGTAAATATTATACGGTTGTGTAAAGGAATACCTCAAACACCTGCCTAAATCTAACTAGGAGCCCAAATATATTAATATCAAAACCGATTGTAACTGAAAAATTATTTAACAAATTAGATTTCTTCTATTACACAACAAGCGAATATAAAAAGCTTACACTACCTTATCACTACATCAAATTGCAAATTTACGTTTGGCAAAGCTAGATACCTCAAAACACCGCCTAAGATTACATAGAGCTCAAATTATTATCTGAAACATTTCTAACATGAATATTCCATTCAGATTTAGATCTTTCTATTACACAAAAACAATAATAAATAACTTATTACGCTTATCACTACATTCCAAATATAAATATTTTACCGTTGGCCATAAGGTAAATACTCAAAACACCTGCCTAACCTATTAGCCAAATATTATCTGAAACTGATCTAAAAACTATTTTAACAAATTTAATTTCTTGCTATACACATAAAACAAGAATCATTAACTTACTACCGCTTATTCAAATACATCAAAATGCAAATATTTTACTGTTGTGCAAAGATACCTCAAACACTGGAATATTGACTGCCATAAAATTACCTATTGCCGAAAGTTTTCTTATGAAACCGCCTAACTATGAATACATATTAAAAAATTTAGATTTCTCTTAATTTAAAATTTTAAATTTGACTACGCTTTATCACACATCAAATTGTAAATATATTACAGTTGTCAAATGGAGACACCTCATACACACCATCCTTAAATACCATTAGCAAATTATTACGAAACCGCAGCTAACATAATACATATATATAACAAATATAATTTCTTTGCATTACACATGAAAACAATATACAAATTACTGACTACCTTTATACTACTCAAATTGTAAATATTTACGGTTGTGCAAAGAGCATACCTCAAACACCTGCCTAAATTACCTAGGAGCACACATTATTATCTGAAACCGATTCTAATATGAATACATGTTAAAACAACATATAAAAATTTTCAGATCAATCTAACAATAATAAAATCTTGCTACTGTTTATTCATACCATTTAAACTGTAAAATTTATCAGTTTGCAAAGAATACCTTAAACACCGCCTAAATACCTAAAAGCCAATATATTATTTGAAACCATCAACAGAAACATTTACAACAAATTAGATTTCTTTCTATACACATAGTAACAATAAAATAAGCGCTACACTTTTATCCTACAAAATTGTAAAATTTAGTTTGTGCAAAGCAGATACCTCAAACACCTCTCTAAAATTACCTGAGCCCAAATTATATCTAAACCATCTAACATGAATATATAATATAACAAATTAGATTTCTTGCTATTACACATTAAAACAAAATAAAAGTGACTACGCTTTATTCACTACATCAAATTTAATATTTTTTTTAAAGAAGAAAACTCAAACACCTGCCAAATTACCTATTAGCCCAAATTATTATTGAAACCGATCTAACATGAAAGCATTTTATAACAAATTTAATTCTTTGTATACACTAAAAAATATAAATAAGATTGACTACGCGTCTTATCACTACAATATTATAAATATTTTCTTGTTGCAAAGAATACCTCAAATACATGCCTAAATTACCAGCAGCCCAAATTACTTAAACATCTACAATGAATAATATTTTATAACAAATGAGATTCTATCTAGAGGCACATAAACACAAAATAAATAAGTTGACTTACCTTTATATTTCATCAAATGTAAATACTCTACCATGAAAAACATTTTCTAATTTTCCTTCCTAAATACCATTAGCCCAATGATTAAATCTAAAACCGATCTACATGAATACATAATATAACAAAGTTAGATTTCTGCTATTACACATAAAACATGATAAATAAGCTTCTGCATAATATATTCTTTATATGTAAATATTTTACTGTTGTGCAAAGGAGATACCTCAAACACCTTCCGAAATTACCTAGGCCTAGATTATCGGGAAACCGATCTAACAGAATACATATATTACAAATAATTCATTGTATTACACATAAAAACATATAAAAAGCTGACTACTTTATCACTACATCAAATGTAAATATTTTAGGTGTGCAAAGTATATACCTCATAACCTGGCCTAAATTACTAGAGCCTAATTATCTAAACCATGGTAACATAATACATATTATAAGAAAATTTACGATTCTTTCTATTACAAATTAACAATATTAAATAAGCTGATAAGCTTTAATACTACATAAATTTGTGGGTAAATTTTCACGGTTGTGCAAAGGAGATCACTCAAACACCTGCCTAAATACCTAATAGACCAACATCTATTATCTAAAACCGATCCTACAAGTGATTACATATTATAACCAATTTAGATTTTTCTGAGGGAAGGGTTAAAACAATATAAAAAGCACTATACGCTTTATCACTACATCAATCTGTAAATATTTTCGTGCAAAGGAAATACCTCAAGACCTGCCTAAAAAAAAAAAAAAAAAAAAAAAAAAAAAAAAAAAAAAAAAAAAAAAAAAAAAAAAAAAAAAAAAAAAAAAAAAAAAAAAAAAAAAAAAAAAAATATTACTAAACACAAAAGACAGCAAAACATCTAACATAATACCATATTTATAACAAATTTAGATTTCTTTGCAATCACACATAAAACAATATATATTGACTACGCTTTAACACTACATCAAAATGTAAATATTCGGTTGTAAAGATATACTCTCAACACCGATAAATTACCTATGCTCAAAATTATCGAAACATCTTAACTGAATACAATATAACAAATTTTAATTCTTTCCAACACAAAAAACAATATAATAAGCTTGGACTATCGCTTAATCACTAATCAAATTTTAATATTTACTTGTGAAAGAAAACCTCAACACTGCCTATATTACCATTAACCCAATATTACTGAAACCATTTTATTAATTACACATTATATAACAAATTAGATCTTGCAATTACACATAAAAAAATATAAATAATCTTGACCTTACCTTTATCACTACATAAATGTAAATTTTTAGGATTGTGCAAAGGAGATACCTCAAAACACCGATAAATTACCTATAACTCAAAATATTACTCTGAAAACCGACTAACATATACATATATAAACAAATTAATGTCTTTCTATTCCCATAAACGAATATAAATAAGCTGATACGCTCTATCCTAAAACAAATGTAAATATTTATGATGTGCAAAGAAAAACCTCAAACGCCTGCCTAAAATTTTCTAGGAGCCCCAAATATTATCTGAAACCATCTCACATTAATACATATTATAACATTAAGGCTTGTATAAACAATTTAAATATACTCATAACTGACCAAGGTATGTAAAGATGTAAATTTTTTACGATATGGCAAAGGAGAGCTGCCTTAATTACCAACAAGCCCAAATTATTATCTGAAACTATCTAAATAATACATATTATAACAAAATTTAATATTTCTTGCTTTAAAATTAAAACAATAAAATAACTGTTGCGTTTAATCACTACATCAAATTGTAAAATTTTACGTTGAACAAAGGAATACTGAAACCGGATAACTACAAAAATACCATTAGTCAAAAATTATCCTGAAGTGACGCACAGAAATTAAAATTATAACAAATTTAATTTCTTTCTTATTACACATAAATAACAATATAAATAAGCTTGACTACCCTTCATAACTCCATCAAATTAGGAGCTATCAAAGAAATACCATCAACTACTACCTGTCTAGGAGCGAGCCCAAATTATTATCTGAACCGATCTAACATGAAACATATTATAACAAACTGTATTTTGGTCATATACACATAACAATAAAAATAAGCTGACTACGTTATATCACTACATAAAATTTAAATATTTTTTACGATTTTACTTAAATACCTGCCAAATACATTAGCCCAAATATTAATTATCTAAACCTGATCTAACATGAATACATTATACTAAATTTTAATTCTTTTTATGACACAAAAACAATATAAATAAGCTGACTAAGCTTTTAATGCATTAGAAGACAAAAATTAAGAATCTGGAAAGAAATTGCTCTATGACTCACAAAATTAACTATACCAAAAATTTTCAATTTCATCAAGCGGTCTACATGAAATACATATTATTGAATTTAATTTTTTTGCAAAGTACACATTAAAACAAAAATAAAGGTCGTAGATGATTCAAATTATAATATTTTACTGTCAAAGAGATACCTAAAACACCTGCCTTTATTACATATGCCCACAATTATTATCTGAACCGATCTAACATGTAAACATATTATAACGATTTCTTTCTATTACACATATAACCATATAAAAAAGCAACTTTTTCACAACATGAAAGGTTAAATTTTGCATTTTTGCATAATTACCTCAAACACCTGCCTAAAGGACCTAGAGGGCCCAAATTATTTTCTAAACCTATGAAGAGCACACATCCAAACCAACAAACACTTTGCATTGGACATAAACATATAAAAGTTGACTACTCTTTATAACTATTTGAATTGTAAATTTTTCACTTTTAAAGAAGAAACCTCAAAAACCTGCCTCAATACTATTAGCCCATAATTATATCTGAACATCTAACATCAATAACATATTATACCAAATTTAATTATCTTTGTTTACAACTAAAACAATATAAAGAAGTTTGACTACGCTCATAAGAAGTCCAAATTATTAATATGTATTAATCTTTACGTTAAGAATATATTTTGGGCGGCTAATAGCTAATTTGCAGGTGTTGCATGGCGTTATCCTCATTCTACAAAGTAAAATATTTACAATTATTAACATCATTCACACCTCCCGAAACTTATACTATTTATATTTTATATGTCGATTCAGCAAAGAAATCTAAATTGTTTATAATATCTATTCAGTTCCGAAGCTTCATAACGCCCGCTAAAAATTTGACTTGCTGGTCGGGGTGTTAATATCTGTCTGAGGATAATCATAATATTGAGAATTTTCTGAAGGAAAAGTATCATGTACACATCTGTAGTGATAGCGACTATTCAACTTAATTCTAATTGTTATATTTTTAGCAGCAAAGGAAAGAAATCTAAATTTTTGTTCTAGTAATATGTATATTCCATCCTTTAAGATCGTTCAATTAGTAGAAGGATGTAAAACGCTAATTTCGGGCAGTGTTGAGCAGGTAATCCTTCCTTTTTGCACAACCGTTAAAATTATTACACATTATTATATATAAAGCTAATGTAATTATTTTATAATATTATTCATTTAACCGGGTTTCCCATAATAATTTTGCTAAAAATAATAGAATTGTGTTTGCACGTATCTTCATCTCTTAGCACAAGCGAAATATAATTTAGGAACTTTGGCGTTACAGAAGGCTAGTCAAACACTTAGTCCTTAATATTAAGTGATAATAGCAAAGAAATCTAATTCATAATTATTATTCATGTTATATCGGCTTCAGATAATAATTTTTGCCTTATCCTACTAATTAGGCAATGTTTCGATATTTCTTGAACAAAAGTTTAATATATTACATCTTGATGACAGTACCAATGCTTTATGTAAACGCTGTTTATATTTATATTGTGTATTATAAATAATAATATTTTTTCTAAATTATTTTCAAGTTAGATTGGTTTCATATAATAATTTGGCTCCTAGGAATTCAATTGTTGATGGCACCTTTTTCTTAGAGTAAAATTATTACAAATTTTACTATAGTGATATAAGCATTCACGCTATTATTTAATTACTGTCCTTTAGTTTTTTTTAATAGAACAAAGGAAGATACACTGATCCTCTTCTTCTATGTAGTCGGGCCTTACAGATAATAATTGTGCTCCTAGTAATTTCAGCAGGGTGTATTCGTTATCTCTTGTCACAATCCGTATAAAGATTAACAATTTAGTAGTCATAAAGAGTTGTCTTAGGATCGATATCATTTTATTTCCTAATTAATTTTTAATTTGATGTGTATGTGTATATAATATGCATTTAAATTTAATTACCACTTAAACAACATGTTATATAATGTCATTTTCAAGCATGTTTTGACAGTATCTTCCTTAAACCTGATGTTGTTTTTCTATGTATTAATAAAATCTGTTAAGCCTTATTTATTCATTGTTATATGTGAATTAGCAAAGAAATCTAAATTTTTTCATATTGTATTCATGTTAGGTCGGTTTCAGATAATATTTGGCCTTTTCCTTACAGGGTTAAATTTAGCAGGTGTTGAGGTAATCTTCTTGCACAACCGTAAATATAACAATTAATTACGGATGATACTACATTAAATTGTCTATGACTTACTATCGAACGACAGAAGCTGTTCTGTATAAGTTTAACATCTAATACTCCGGTGTGTGGACTATTCCTATGAATGCAGGCAGTTTAGTTTTTTAATGCAGAATCATTGACCCTGAAGTTTTCAACACATTGTGATCCGACTATGAACTCTTCTGTGAGGTCCGAGCAAAAAAATCTAAATTTGTTATAATGACTCATGTTAGATCGTATTAGATCATAATTTGGGCCTCCTAGTTAATTTTAGCAGTGATTAGAGTAATCTGCTTAAAAGACAAAAAGATATTACAAGTAGCTGTAGTAAAGCGTAATCAAGTTTATTTATATTGTTTATGGTATAGCATAGATATCTAAATTATGTATAATTAGATATTCATGTTATATCAGTTCAATTAAATAATTGGCTATCTAGGTAATTGAGCAGTTGAACTCTTCTTCTACAACCGTAATAATAACTTACATTTATGTAGTTATAAGCTAGTCAAGCTTATTATATTTTTTGTATTAATAGAGCAAAGAAATCTAAAATTTTTATTATATTATTCAATTTAGATCGTTTCAGATACTAATTGGGCTCCTCAGTAATTATCATGTGGTGAGTATCTCCTATTGCACAACCGTAAAGATTTACACATTTTATTATTGAAATTCTAGTCAGTTTTATATATATATGTTTAATACAACTTAATTATAATTTGTTATAATTATTATTCATGTTAGATCTTTCAGTAAATAATTTCTCCTCAGTATTATTCATGTTGAGATCTCTTTGCACAACTGTAAATATGTTTAAAATTGTTTGTAAAAGCGTAGTCAAGCTATTTATATTTTATATGTTAATAGCAAAGAAATCTAAATTTCTAAAAATATGTTAGATCCGGTTCAGAAAATAATTTGGAGCCTTGTTAATATGTGTTTGCGGTATCTCCCTTGCACAACCATAAAATATAACCAATTTGATGTAGTGATAAAGCGTAGTCAAGCTTTTTTATATACTTTTTATGTGTAATAGTAATAGAAATCTATAATTTCTACAATTTATTTCATGTTAGACGGTTTTCAGATAATAATTTGGTGGTCAATATATAATGAAGAGGGTTGATGGTAAACTTAAAATTAAATTAAAATTAAAATTAATTAAAATTAAAAATTAAAACTATTTCACCCTCTTATTTTAACTCCCGCCATGGGATGATATTTGTTATAATAATATCATTATAGAGGTTCAAATAAATCTAACAACAAAATCAACACTTTTTGATCGACAATCTCTCAATACATAACCTAAAAAGTGTACACATTTTGTTTAGTGATTAAATTGATAGTCAAGAATTTGTATGTGATTTCAGTAAACAGAAATAGGCCATTTTGGCAGCTAATAGATTGCATTTAGCATCAGTTCAATAATAATTTGGCCGAGGTAATTTTACAGTTTGATTATCTCCTTGCACAAACTTAAATATGTACACTTCAACCAGTTTTACTAGATATGCACAATTATTTATATTGTATTTTCAATCACAAAGAATCTAAATTGTATCAATATTATTCTGTTAGATCGGTTACAATAAAATTTAGCTAATAAATAGCATGTTTGAGTATCTCTCTGCACAACCGTAAACCATTTACACATTTATAGTAATAAAGCGTGGTCAAGCTTATTTTATTATATGTAGTACTAATAGCAAAAATCAGAATTGTTCATTTAAACTTTTCATATTCTCAACTAAGGATTGATTTACTGTTTGTCATTTGGATATATATTAATATTATTCATGTTAGATCTGGTTTCAGATAAAATTTTGCCCTTTGTAAATTTAGGCAGTTGTTAAGTATCTCCTTTTGCACAAACCTAATATGATATTTAACATTGATTTTGTATTTATAAGGCGTGAGCCCGTAGTCAAAGCTGGTTTTATATTTTTATGGCAAAATACAAAAACATATTTGTATATATTCTACTAATGTAATACTATTTTAATAAGCAGTATTAATTCAATGTATATAAGCTTTTCTTGCACAACTAAAATATTTTCCAATCTCGACATAAGGATAAGACCACATTGGTTATAATTATATAACAGTCACAATGGATGTATGAAGGAAATCTAAAATATTTACTCTCGTATTAACTTTATAT
The DNA here is from genome assembly GCA_015478945.1 of Trachelipus rathkii. Lineage (NCBI taxonomy): Eukaryota > Metazoa > Arthropoda > Malacostraca > Isopoda > Trachelipodidae > Trachelipus > Trachelipus rathkii. The sequence goes on along the minus strand of JABUQX010133406.1, from coordinate 23,083 downwards.
CGTATAAAAATTATTTTAACGACTTTTTTCTGGAGTTTTAGGTATCTCCATTTCACAACCGTAAATAAATTTACACATTTATATAGTATAAAGCTTATTTAACGCTTGTTTGTAATGTTATAGACAATTGTCTTAAAAACTTCATGATGATTTTTATGTTATTTAAGAAAAATATATAGTTTGGCGCTCCTAGTATTTAAGCAGGGTTGAGGTATCCTTTGGCACAATCGTTTAAATATGTACAAATTAATTATTATAAAGCGTAGTCAAGCTTATTTAATGTTATATTTTAATAGTAGCAAAGAAATCTAAATTGTTATAATATATATTCATTTTAGATCTTTTCAGATAATAATTTTGGTCCTATGCTTAATTTACGCAGTGTTTAAAGGTGATCTCGACTGCGTGACAACCGTAGAATATTTACAACATTATGTAATAATAAAAGCTTAGTCAAGCTTATTATAGTTATATGTTGTAATAGCGATCAATTTAGCGATAAAAAAAGTTATGTAAAATTATATCATGTAGATCGATTGAAACAATAATACCCATTTATAGACTATCTGTTGTAATTAGCAACCTTATAAAAATATTTAATGAAGATTGATAAATAGAAAATTTATAATTTATATTTTTTATGTGTAAGAACAAAGAATTTTAATTGATTATAATATGTATTCATGTTAGATCGGTTTAATAATAATTTGGCTCGTAGATAATTTAGGGAGGTGTTTGATCTCCTTTGCACAACCTTAAAAATTTACACATTTGTATTAGAACTGTAAGTATTTATACTGTTATATTGGTAATAGCAAAGAAATCTAAAATAAAAGTATTACATTTTAGTTGTTTCAGATAATAATTTAGCTCTTAGGTCTATTCCACTTGAAGAAAAATGAGCTGCTGCACAACTGCTGGACTGCTATGACAATTTTATGAAACGAATAAGCTTAGTCAAGCTTTTTTTGTATGTGTAATAGAATAGAAATCTAAATTTGTTTATAATGATTCATGTTAGATCGTTTTCAAACCAATAATTTAGGTATAAATTTAGCAGGTGTTTGATGTATCTCCTCTTGCACAACTGTAAAATATTTATCAATTTATGAATTCATAAAGCTATTCAAGCCTTATTATAATACTGTTAATAGCAAAGAAATCTAAATTTTATAATCTAGTATTCATGTAGATCGTTTAGAAAAATTGGGCCCTAGTAATAGGCAGTTTTGAGGTATCTCCTTTCAAAAACCAGGAATTTGATCTAGTTATAAAGCGGAGTCAAGCTTATTTATATAGTTAATTTTGCTTTATCAAAGATAATCTAAATTTTTATAATATGTATTTATGTTAATTCGGTCAGATAATAATTTAGCTCCTAGGTAAATAAGCAGGTGTTTGAGTATCTCCTTTGAACAACCGTAAAATTTAAATAATTAGATAAGTGATTAAAGCGTAGTCAGCTTATATATGTTATGAATAAGCAAAAGAATCTAATTTTTATAATTATATCTTTTTTTAGATCGTTTTAGATAAAATTTGGGCTTATGTAATTCTATTAGTGGTTTTCGTGTTGTCAGATTCCTTTGTTGGTTACAAACCGAAAAATTTAACATTTATGTATTGATAAGGTGTAATCAAGCTTTTGTCTGTGCTTCCTGTTTAACAGCAATGAAATCTAAATTTGTTGTGTAATGTATTCATGTTAGATCGGTTCAGAACTAATTGGCTCTAGAATTTAGAGGTTTGAGGTATTCTTCCTTTGCACAACCGTAAAATATTTCCAATTTATTAAATGATTAAAGCTAGTCAAGCTTATTATTATGTATGTTTAATAGCAAAAGATATCTATATTTTTTATAATATGTATCATGTTAGATCGTTTCAAGATAATAATTTGGGCTAATGGTAATTTAGGCAGTGTTTGAGGTATCTCCTTTGCCAACCGTAAAAATTTACACAAGATGTAGTGATAAAGACTAGTCAAGCTTATTTATATTTAATGTTAATAGAAAAGAAATCTTAAAAATTTTAAATTTATTCATGTTTAATGGTTCAGAATTAATTTCCTCTGAGTAATAAATCAGTCTTATGAGATCTCTTTACATCATATAAAAATTTTAACTTTGATGTAGTGATAATACGTAATCAAGCTTATTATATATGTTATGTAGTCAATAGCAAAAATCTTAATTGTGTAATCATATTCATGTAGATCTTTCAGATGATCAATTTGCTCTTAAGTAATTAGCAGGTGTTATGTATTCCTTTGCCACAACCAAAATAGTTACATTTGACTGTATGAAAAAAAGCGTAGTCAAGCGTTATTATATTGTATTAGGGTTGTAAAAGCAAAGGAAATCTAATTGTCTAAATTATTCATGTTAGGTCGTTTCAAATAATAATTTGGGCTCCTATGTAATTTAGGCAGTTGTTTGATCTCTCCTGCACAACCGTAAAAATTTAACACATTTATTTAGTGATAGAGCTAGTCAAGCTTATTTAATTGTTATATGGTAATAGCAAAAAATCTAAATTTGTTTAATATATATGTTAGATCGTTCAGATAATAATTTGGCTCCTATGTAATTTAGGGTGTTTGAGGTATTTCTTTGCACAACCGTAAAAAATTTACCATTTAATGTAGTGATAAAGCGTAATTCAAGCTTATTTATATGTTTATGTGTAATATCATATGCTAGCCTTTATTTGTATTTAGAATGATCATTTAGTCAGTTCATAATAATTGCCTAGGCTATTTAGCAGGGTTAGGTATCTCCCTTGCAACAACATAAAGAATGTACACATTATGTAGTATTGAAAGCGTATCAAGGGCTATTATATTTGTTTTAGTGTAATAGCAAAGAAATCTAAATTTTCTTAAATGTATCATTATAATCGTGTTCAGATAAATATTTTGGGCTAATATAATTTAGCAGGTGTTTGAGTAATCTCCTTTGCACAACCGGATAAAATTTACAATTTAATGTTAATGATAAACTATTTAAGCTTTATTTTATTTTTAAATGTGTAATAGCAAAAAATCTAAATTTGTTTTAAATGATTTCATGTTATATCGGTTTCAATATAAACAATGTCCCTAGTATTTAGCATGTATTTGAGTATCTCCCTTGAAACCAAAAAAATATAACATTTTATGTAGTATAAAGCGTAGTCAAGCTTATTAATATTGTAATTTTAAAGCAAAGTAATCTAAATGTTATAAATATTTTCATGTAGATAGACTAATTATAATTTGGGCTAATAGGTTATTTAGGCAGGTGTTTGAGGTACTCCTTTGCACAACCGTAAAAAGTATATATTATATTTAATAAACAAATCCAAGGATTTCAAGCTAAAATTTAAAAAGTCATGTAATTAATTTTGTAATAAATAATTTAGAAGGTTGATAAAAATTTATACAAGCGTAAAATATTTAGAATTTGATGTAGCTATGAAGCGTAGTCAAGCTATCATATTGTTTTATGTTAATAGCAAAGAATCTAAATTTTCATAATAGTTATTCATGTTAGTCGTTTCAGATAATATGGGTTCTATAATTAGCAGGTGTTTGGTTATTCTCCTTGCACAACCGTAAAATATTTACACATTTATTAAGTGATAAAAAATTATTCTTTAATTTATATGTATATATGTTTTAATAGCAAAGAAATCTAAACTTGTTATAATATGCATTCATGCTTAATCGGTTATCAAAATAATTTGGCTCCTAATAATTAGCAGTGTTTGATGGACTCCTCTAACAGCCGTAAAATATTACAATTTGATGTATGATAAAACGTAGTCAAGCTTATTTATACTTTTAATTATGAAATTAAATTGTCATTAATACTATTATGTTACATCGGTTTTAGATAATAAATTTGGCTCCTAGTTAATTAGGTGTTTGAGGTATCTCTTTGCACAACCGTTAAATTATAACATTGATTAGTATAATGCTATCAGCTACATTTAATTGTTTAATGTGTCAATAGCAAAAATCTAAATTTGTATAATATATATTCATGTTAAATCGTTTCAGATAATAATTTAGCTCCTAGTAATTATATGAGGTGTTGAAGTATATTCTATAACTAATTGACTGTAATGTAATGTATCGAGTCTATTTATTGTTATATGTAGTAATAGCAAAGAAAGCTAAATTTTATAATAGTATTCATTTAATCGGTTTATTATAATTTGGCTCCTAGTAATTTTAGGAGTGTTGAGCGTATTCCTTTAAAAACCAAACAATATTTACAATTTGATGTAGCTATAAAGCGTAGTAAGCTGATTTTATATTTTTATGTTAATAGCAAGAAACTAAATTTTTAATATGATCAGTTAGTCGTTTTCAATAATATTTAAGGCTCCTTAGAATTTGGCAGGTTTCTGATCTCAAATTCGAGCATTAAATATTGCGCTTTTCTTTCACTTTCCATCTCGAAATCAAGACTTAATTTTATTCAATAATGGTAATAGGCAAAGATAAATCTTTAATTTGTTATACATATGTATGCATGTTAGGATCGGTTTCAGACAATAATTTGGCTCCAAGGTAATTTTAGGCAATTGTTTGAGGTCTCTCCTTTGCACAATGATTACAATAATGTACAATGTAAAGTATTATAAAGCGTAGTAGCTTTATTTAAATGTTAATTTAAAAGCAAAGAAATCTTAAATTTGTATAATATGTATTCTTTAATCCGGTTTCACATAATAATTGGCTCGTATGTAATTTAGGAGGTGTTTGATCGTATCCCTTTGCACAACCTTAAAAAGTTTACCCTATGAGTGATAGAGCGTAGTCAAGGCTGTATTATATTGTTATATGTGCAATACCAAAAAAATAAATTTGTCATAATATGAATTCATGTTAGATCGGTTTCAGATAATAATTTCGACTCCAAGGGAATTTGGCAGTGTTAGGATCCCTTCCAATCGGTAAATATGAGCAAATTTAATTACGTCTAGACCTGTTATCAAGATAATTCAGTGTAGATTATAAATGTCTACCCCAAATGTGAAATATATAATTAGTATTCATGTTAGATCGGTTTCAATAATAATTAGGCTCCCAGGTAATTTAGGCATCTTGAATGTATCTCCTTGCACAACGTAAAACTATTATAAAAATTGATTAATATAAACTAGTCAAGCCTTTTTTTTATGTTTATGTGTAATAGCAAGAAATCAAATTTGTTTTAATAGTATCTCATGTTTAATCGTTTCTGATACTAATCTGGGCTCGCTATGTAATCAGGCAGGTTTGAGTATCTCTTTGCACAACCGTAAAAAATAGCACATTTATGTATGATCAAACGTATCAAGCTTATTTATATTGATTAATGTGATTAATAGCAAATAAATCTAAATTGCTAAATATTATTATTTAGATCGTTCAATACTAATTTGCTCCTAGGAATGTAGTATGGTTTTGAGGTACTCCTTTTGCACAACCGTAAAAAATTTACAATTTATGTATATGAAAATTCAAGCTTATTTATTGTTTTATTGTGTCAATAGCAAAAATCGAAATTTGTATAATCAGTTATCATTAGATCGTTTCAGAAATAATTTATGCTCCAGTAATTCTATTTACTGAGTAATCTCCTTGCACAAAAAAACCTGAAGATCTGAGATTACCTGACAAAGAATAGGAAGGTGAAGGATTTTTAAATACACTATTTTTATTACAATTTCTAATATTTGTACAATTATTATTCTGTTAGGATCGTTTCAGATAATATAATTTAGGCTAATAGTCTAAATTATTGCAGGTATTGATTATCTCCTTGCACAACCGTAAAATGATTAACAATTGTGTAGTGATAAAGCGTATTCAAGCTTATATATGTTTATGTGTAATAGCAAAGAATCTATAAATTGTCATATAATATCGGTATCATTAAATCGGGTCAGTAATAATTGGCAAATAGATAATAATAGTTTGATGTATCTCCTTTTGCACAACCGTATAATATTTACAACATATATATATATATTTAAGCCTAGTCAAGCTTATTTTTATTGTTTATGTTGAATATAATTTAAATAATATGTATATATGTTAGATCTGTTTCAGATAATAATTTTGGTCTCAGGTAATTTTAGCATTTTTGATTATCATCCTTGCACAACTGAAATATTGACAATATGATGTTGTATTAAAGCTATATATTCAAGCTTGTTTATAATTTTATGTGCTAATGAGCATAAAATCTATATTTTTATAATATTTGTATTCATTTTTAGATTTTTCAATAATAATTTGGCTCCTAGAAATATAGGCAGGTGTTGACGGTATCTCCTTGCACAACCGTAAAAATATTTACAATTTCATGTAATGATAAAGCGTAAAATTATTATATTGTTTGGTAATAGTTGTTTATTATCAGAGATATGCATGTTAGATCGGTTCAGATAATAATTTAGGCTAATATTTAATTTAGGCATTAAGGTATCGCTTTGCACAACCGTAAAATATTACAATTTAATGCAGTATAAAGGTAGTCATGCTGTATATATTGTTTGTGTAATAGCCAAAAAATCTAAATTATAATATGTATTCATGTTAATTCGGTTTCAAGTAAAATTAGTCCTAGAATTGGCAGCGGTTTGAGGTTTCCACTTTGCACAACCCGATAAAATATTTACACAATATTTGTAAAGATAAGCGTAGTCATAGCTATTATTTATATTGTTTTACTGTGTGAATAAAAAGAAATCTAAATTTTCTGAATACGTAATCATGTTAGATCTGGTTCATATAAATAACTTGGTTCCCTAGGTTAATTTAGTCAGGTGGTTAGGTATCTCCTTTGCTACACCCTAAAACTATTTACAATTGACTGATTAGTATAAAGCGTAGTCAAGCTTTACTTTATCATGTTTTTTTGTTTATTAGTAAAGAAATCTAATTGTTAATAATATGTATTCATTTAGATCGGCTTAATAATCATAATTTGTCAAGGGTTAGCAGTGTTTATGTATCCTCTGCTCGCACTGACTGAATTGGATCATGTATGTAGTGATAAGCGGTAGTCAAGCTTTATTTATATTATTATTATGTTTTAATGTAAAAAATATCCTAAATTTGTTATATATATGTATTCATGTTAGATCGTTCAGATAATAATTTGTGCCTAGGTAGGCAGGTGTTTATGGTATCTCTTTTGCACAACCGTAAAATGAATTAAATTTATTATAATAAAGTTGGAGTCATAGCCTTATTATATTCTAATATGTTAAGCAAAAGAAATCTAAATTTGTTACAATATGTATCGATAGATCGGTTCAGATAATAATTTAGGCTCTAGGTAAATTATGCAGGTGTTGAGGTATCTCCTTTGCACAACCGTAAAAGATTTACATATTTATATATATAAGCTAGTCAAGCTTTATTTATTTTTATGTTGTATTAAAAAATAATCTAAATTTATAATATGTATCATGGTTAAATCGTTTTAGATAAATAATTTGGGCAAGTGATAATCTCAAGGTAGTTGAGTATGCTCCTCTGCCAACCGTAAAATATTACACAATTGATGTAGTTATAATAGCTTAGTCAAGTCTGTATTTATATGTTTTATGGTAATATCAAAACAATCAATTTATAATCAGTATTCTGTTAGATACGGTTCAATAATAATTTGAGTCTAAGTAATTTAGACAGTTTGAGATTCTCCTTGAACAAACCGTAAATATTTACACATTATCGTAAGTAAACAAGCAGTCAAGCTTATCTATAGTTTTATATGTGTAAGAGCAAAGAAATCTAATTTTATTCAAAAGTTCCTCCCCTTTCATGTAACCAATAATAATTCTCTGGTCATTACTATAAAACATGTTTGAGGATTTCTTGCACAAACCCTAAAATTACAATTGATCTATGATAAAATGTGGCAAGCTATATTATATTTTTTTGTGAAGACAAAAGAAATCTAAATGTTGTATTAATATTATTCCATGTAGATCGTCGATAATAATTTTGGCTCGTATGTAATTAGGTAGGTTTGAGTTATTTCCTTTGCACAACCTTAAATTATTTTCACATTTTTGCATTCATAAAGCAGTAATTAGTTTATTTTACTTTATACATGAAAAGCAAAGAACATTTAAATTGTATTATATAATACCTATTCATTAGATCGGTTTCAATAATACTTGGCTCCTAATGAATATAGGCAGTTTTGAAGTATTTTCTATTGCACAACCCGTAAAATAATTACAATTTATTAATAATTAAAATTAATCAAAGTTATTTTATATTTAAAGTTATAGCCAAGAAATCTAAATTTTTATAATATTGTATTAGTTTCGGTTTCAGAAAATTATTTGGGCTCCTAGTAAATTAAGGCAGGTTTTGAGGTATCTCCTTGCACAACCGTAAAAAATTTACACCATTTATTAGTATAAGCTTAGTCAAGCATTTATTTTTATTATAGAATAGAAAATCTAAATTTTAAAGTGTATCATGTTAATCGGTTCATGATAAAATTTGTCTCCTACGTAATTATAGTGTTTAGAATCTATTTGCACAACGTAAAATGTTTAAATTTGGATGTTAATAATAAGCGTAGTCAAGCTTATTTATATGTATATAAGTTACAGACATAAATCTAAATGTTATAATATGTATTCATTTATATTCGGTTTCAATAATATTTAGGCTATAGGTAAATAGGCAGGTTTGATTATCTCCTTTCACAACCGTAAAATATTTACAAATGATATGAAAAGCTAGTCAAGCTGTATTATATTTTATGTGTATAGAAAAGAAATCTAAAATTTGTTATAAAATGTATATTCATGTTAGATCGTTTCAGAATAATGGCTATAAATAATAATAGGTGTTTACGTATCTCCTTTGCAACACCGTAAAATATTTACAATTTATTAGTCATAAGCTAGTCAAGCTATTTGATTTTATGGTAATAGCAAAGATAATATAACTTGTTATAAATTATTCATGTTTGATCGGTTTAATAATAATTTGATCCTCCTATTAATTTACAGTGTTTTGAGTATCTCCTCTTGAACACCGTAATAAATTAACATTATGTAGAATAATAGCTTATCAGCTCTATTTTAGTGTAATGTGTTGATAGCAAAGAACTCTAATGTTACTAATATGTATTCATGTTAGATCGGTTTCAATAATAATTTGGCCTCCAGTTAATATAGGCAGGTGTATTGAGTATTTTTTTGCAACAACCCTTAAAATATTACAATTTGAAAACTTGAAAAACAAACCAAGCTAATTTATATTCGTTTGATATTATGTAGAGGAGAGATAATCTAAATTTTTATTTAAAACATGTCCCATGGGTAGATTTCTTTTTAGAATAATTGGGACTATGAAATTTATGACATTTCATTATCTCCTTTAAACAACCTTAAAAAATTTACACATTTTGTATTTGATAAAGTGCATAGTTAAGCTTATTTATACTGTTAAATGTGAAGGGGCAAAGAAAATTTAAATTTTTATCATATGTATTCATTTAGACGGTTTCATACTTATAATTTGGGTCCTGGTATTTAGCAGTGTTTGAAGGTATCTCCTTTGCACAACTTACAAAAATATTTACAATTATTGATTATACTGAGACGTAGTCATAAGCTTTTTGTTTCAATTTAGTAAAAATTAAAGAAATCTAAATGGTTAAATATGTTATCATGTTAGATCTGTTTCATGTATTAATTTGGGCTCCTACAGGTGTTTGAGGTGACTCCTTTGCACAACCGTAAAAAAATTACAATTATATAGTGATAAAGCTAGTCAAGCTTTTATTTTATTTTTATATGTTGTATAGCAAAGAAATCTTAATTTGTATAAGTATTATTCATGTAATCGGTTCAGAAATAATTGGCTCCTGTTTAATTTAGCAGGGTTGAGATATTTCCTTCCACCAACTCGTAAATTATTTACAATTTGATGTTGTGAAAGACTAGTCAAGCTTATTTTTATTGTTTTATGTGTAATAGCAAAAATCTAAATTTGTTATAATATTATTCATGGTAGATCAGCTTTCAGATAACAATTAGCAATAGAGTAATTAGGAAAGTGTTGAGGTATCTCCTTTGCACTAAAACCGTAAAACATTTACAATTTATTATAGAATAAAAGCGCTAGTCAAGGTTATTTTATTGTATAATGAGTGTAAATAGCAAAGAAATCCTAAAATTTCACATATGTATCATTTAGTCGGTTTAGATAATAAATTTTGCTCCCTAGTAATTTACAGTGTAGGATTTTCTTTGCACACCTTAAGAAATTACAATTTGATTTTATATAAAGCGTATGTGCTTAATTTGTGTTTCCGACGCCGCGCAATCCAAGAATTCATATTTGTTCTTCTATGTATTCATTGTTAGATTGTTCAGATGAATAATCTTGGGTTTCCTACTGTAATAAAGCAGGTGTTGATTTATTCCTTGCACAACCGTTAAAATATTAAATTCATGTAAGATAAACGTTGTGAGTAAACTTTTATATTGTTAGCCAAAAATATCTAATTTGTTATAATATGTATTCATGTGGTAGATCGTTCAGATAATAATGGCTCCTATGTAAGTAGCAGAGTGTTGAGGAGATCTTCTTTGCACAACCAAAAAATATTATCATTTATGTAGTGAAAGCAGTCAAAGCTATTATTAATGTTTATTTAAAGCAAAAGAAATCAAATTTGCTTAAACTATAATTCATGTTAATCGGTTAGATAATAATTTTGGGCTCCTTAGTAATTTAGCAGTGTTTGATGTATCTCCATGAACAATCCGTAGACAGTTAAAAATATACGAAGCTTAAGCTAGGCAAGTCTCATGAAACGGCTAAATTTTTTTGAATCTAATTTGTTTTTATATATTATTCATTTAAATAATGTATCACGTTACTCATATAAATGGCAATTTAGGCAGTTGAGTTCTCCTTTGCAGCTACCGTTAAAATTTACACTTTATTAGTGATAAGGCTATCAAGTTATTATATATTAGTTTAATAGCAAAAAATCTAAATTTTTATATATATTATGTAATCTTTCAGATAAATAAATTGTCTTCTAGTAATTATTCATTAATGATTATCTACTTTGCACAACTGTAAAGTATTTACAATATGATATCTTTTATTATTCAAGGCTTTATTTTATATTTTATATGTTATGCAAAAAATCTAAATTTGTATAATATGTATTCACTTTAGATCGGTTTCAGATAATTATTTGGGCTAATATGTAATTAAGATGTTTGAGGTATTTCTTTGCACAACCCTAAAAATTTACAAGATGTAGTATTAAAGCGTAGTCAAGCTAATTATTTATATTGTATTCTAAGAGCAAAAAATCTAATATTTGTATATTTCATTCATTTAGATTCTGTTTTCAGATCAATTTAATTTTGCTCTGTATCGTAATTTAGGGAGTGTTGAGGTATCTCCTTTGCACAACCCTTTAAAAATTTACACATTTTTAGTATAAAAGCGTAATCAAGCTTATTTTAATTGTTTGTTATAACATAAAAATCTAAATTTGTTATAATATGTATTCATGTTAATCGTTTCAGAAATAAGTTGGTCCTAGTATTAGGCAGTTTTAGATCTCTATTGAACACCGGGAAATATTTATACAGTACGTAGTAATAAAGCTATCTAAGCTATATTTATAGTGTTTAGTTAATAGCAAAGAAATCGAAAATTGTTATAATATGTATTCAGTATAAGCGGTTTAATAATAATTTGGCTCCTAGTTAAGTAGCATATGTTGAGTGTATTTCTTGCACAACCCTAATATACAATTTATTGTATGATAAAGCTTAGTCAATGCTAATTTATATTTATGTTAGAGCAAAGAAATCAGAAATTTTATAATGTATTCATGTTAGATCGTTTCGGATAATAATTTTGCTCCTAGGTAATTTAGGTGGTTTGAGGTTTATCTGCCTTTGCACAACCTTTAAACAATTTACAATTATTTGCACAATTTACGCTTATTTAAATTGTTATATGTTTAATAGCTAAGAAATCTAAATTGTTAAATTATGTACAGAAACCATTTAAACGACTTATAGGTTTAGTAATTTTAGGCAGGTTTGATGATCTCCTTTCCCCACAACTGTAAAATATTACAATTTGATTATATAATAAACAGCTTATTTATATTTTGTTATGTGTAATAGCAAAGAAATCTAAATTTTCTATAACTATGTATTCATTTAATATTTTTAGTATTTATCATAATAATTTTTTATCACAAGTTATCTCCTTTGCACACCGTAAAAAATGTGCAACTTGTAGTGATAAAGCGTAGCAAGCTTATTTATATTGTGTGTTGTAGCAAAGAAATCTTAATTTTTTATAAAATGTATTCATAGATCGGTTTCAGATAATATTTGGGCTCTGAGTAATTTGGCAGATGTTTGTAATCTCACTTGCACAATCGTAAAAAAGTTACAATTTTAAGTTATATTAAAGCGTAGTCAAGCTTCATTAATGTATATTGTAACAAGCAAAGCAACTAATTGTTTATAAATGTATCTATGTTATATCGGTTCAGATAATAATTTGGGCTAATAATTTAATTTAGGCAGTGTTTGAGGTATCTCCTTTGCAAAACCGTAAAAAAATTTACACATTACGTAGTGATAAATCTTGTCACCTTATTTATATTGTTTTCTGTTTAATAGCAAAGAAATCTAAATTTATATAAATGTATTATGTTAGATCGGTTCAATAATAATTTTAGGCTCTAGGTATTTAGGCATTGTGGAGGTATCTCTTGCCACAACCGTAAAATGTTTAAAATTTGAGTTATTTAAAGCTAATATAGTTATTATATTTCATTATTGTAATATCAAGAAAACTATATTGTGAAAAAATAAATCTTACGAGATATATTCAATTAAAAATTTGGGCTCCATAGTAATCTAGGCAGGGGTTTTGAGGTCTCCATTTGCACAACTTAAAACTTACACATTTAATTGTCATGATAAAGCTAGGTCAAGCCTCTATTATATTTATATATGTATAAAGCAAGAAATCTAAATTTGTATAAATATGTACTCATGATCGGTTTCCAATAATAATTTGGGCTCCTAGTTAATTATGGCAGGTGTTTGAGTTTCCTTGCACAACCTGAATATTTACAATTGATGTAATGATAAAGCTTAGTCAAGCTCTTTTTATTGTTTATGTGTAATAGCAAAAGAAATCTAAATTTATTAAATATTATGTTAGACAGTTTCAATAATAATTGAGGCTAATCGGAATGGAACGTATGAGACAATCTCCTTAGCATCAACCTGATCAATTTTCAGATTTCGTACGTATTTAATCAAGTTTATTTTATTTTATAATGTAAATGCAAAGAAATCTTAAATATTATAATATGATCATGATAGGATCTTCAGATTTAAAATTTTGGCTCTATAATTACAGTGGTTGAGGTATCTCCTTTGCACAACCGTAAAAATCTTACAATTTGATGTAGCGTATCAAGCATTATTTTATATTGTTTATATGTTGTAATAGCAAAGAATCTAAATTTGTTATAATATTATTCTATCTTAGACGTTTCATACGATAAATGGGCTCCTAGGTAATTAAAGCAGATGTTTGAGTATCTCTTTTGCACAACCAAAAAATTTTTACAAATTGATTAGTGATAAAGCGTAGTCAAGCTTATTTATAATGTGTTTTTGTTAATAGCAAGATAATCTAAATTTGTATAATATGAATTATGTGTAAGATCGTTTCAGTAAATTTGGCTCCTACGGTATTTAGGCAGGTTTTGAGTAACTCCTTCGCACAACCATGAAAAATTTACAATATGTAGTTGCAAGGTGTATTTATTGTTATATATATTGTTGTATTAATAGTAAAGGTATGTAGAATTGTTTTAATGGGTATTCATTTTTGATCAAATCAGATAATAATTTAGGCTAATATTGTTAATCAGGCAGTGTTAGGTATCTCCTTTGCACGACCGTAAAATATATACAATTTATGTTATGAGAAGTCGTAGTCAGCTTATATATTGTTATGTTTAATAGCCTTATTTTATTTTAAGTCTCTGTTAGCCTTTGCAGACGATTTGGTGCTCCTAGTCTATTCACGGCTAGGTAATCTCCTGACACCCGTAAAAATTACACATATTATTAGTATAAGGCGTACTCAAGCTTATTTATATTATTATATTGTTAATAGTATTGAAGTTTTTATTCGCTATTTATGTTCATGTAATCTGGTATATCGTTGTCTGGCTTAATGTGTTGGTCAGTTGTTTTTTTTATTTTTTATTTTGATTATATTATGTTTCAGAAATTTGATTATAATAAAGGTAGTCAAGCTATATTTATATTGCATATGAGTAATAGATAGAATTATTTTATAATATGTATTCACATGTTAGATCTGTTAGATAAAATTTGGGCCCCAGTAATTTAGCAGGGTTTGAGTTTCCTTTGAATAACCTTATAATATAACATTTAGTTATAATAAACGTTAGTCAAGCTTATTATATGAATTATGTGTTAATAGACAAAATCTAAATTTTATAATATGTATTTCAAGTTAATCGGTTCAATAATAATTTGGCTCCTGTTAATTTGAGCAGTGTTTTGAGGTATTTTCTTTGCAAAACTGTAAAATATTTACTAGCTAGGTAAGGATTAAGTTTAGTGGAATTGTTGATATGATATGTTTTAATAGCAAAGAAAGAAATCTTAATTTTTATAATAGTATTCATGTTTTAGATCGGTTCAGATAAAATTTGGCTAATAGCATAATTTAAGGTAGGGTTTGAGATTCTTTGCACAACGTAAAATTTTTACAATTTGATGTAGTTAGAAAGCGTAGTCAAGTCTTATTTTATATTGTTTTATGTGTAATAGAAGAGAAATCAAAACGTAATATTATATTATTCATTATTTTTTCAGATTATAATTTGGCTCCTAGGTAATTTTAGCAAGTGTTTGAGGTATCTCCTTAAAATTGTGAAATATTACTCATTATATTAGCTTGATAATTGTTTTCTTATTTATATGTTTATATGTGTAATAGCAAACAATCTAAATTTGTTATAATATGATTTCAGGTCTTTCAATATAATTTGGGCTCCTATTAATTTTAGCAGATGTTTGAGTATTTCTTTGTCAACCTTAAAATATTTAAAATTTGATGTAGCTGATAATAAGCTTAGTCAGCTAATTTATCATTGTCTTTATGTGTAGAGCAAAAAATCTAAAATTTGTATACATTATTATTCATGTAATAGATCGGTTTCATAATAATTTGGGCTCCTAATTTCGGGAGGTGTTTAGGTATCTCCTTGCACAACCTTAAACTTAAACTTTTGTAGTGATTAAAACTTAGTCAAGGCTTATTATATTACTGTTATATGTTAAAAATAACAAAGAAAAATTCTTAAATTTTTTTTGTATAAATATGTATTCATGTTAGTATCGGTTTCAGAATAATAATTTGGCTCCTAGATAATTTGGTGGTTTAGGTATCTCCTTTGCACTACTGTAAAATATACAATCTATGTAATGATAAAGCTAGTCAACTTCATTTTTTTGTTATGTGTAATAGCAAAAATCTAAATTTGTTCTGATTAATTAGTATTCATTTAGATCGCTTTCAGATATATACATCTTAGCGAATAGTATAATTTAGGCAGTTTTTGAGTGTATCTCCTTTGCACACCGAAAAATTACTTTTATATTATATTAAATCGTAAAGCTGTATTTATTTTTAATGTTTTAATAGCAAAAATCTTATTTTATATATATGATATCGGAGGAGGACCGAAAGATATAATTTGGCTCCTAGGTATTTAAGCAGGTGTGAGGTATCTCCTGGCAATTCGTAAATATCTACAATATACTATTGTTCATCACCTCACTTCATCACTTCGTCTACTACTCTTACCGCAAAACAATCTAAATTTGCCCTTACTAACCTACTTATCACTTCTCATCCGTCTCCTCAAATTACCACCTAATTGCGCTCAATCCCCTAATTGAGGCAGGTGTTTGAGGGATATCTCTTTGCAAAACCGTAAAACTTATACATTAGTGAGGATAAAGCTTGTCTAACCTTATTATATTTATATGTATAGCAAAAGAAATCTAATTTGCGTATCAATATGTATTCATGTAGACGATTTCAATAAATTTATGGCTCCTAGTTATTTTACAGTTTGATTATCTCTGCACAACCGTAAAAATTAAATTTGATAAGAATAAAGCTATCAAGCGTATTATATGTTATGTTTAATAGCAAGAAATCTTAAATTGTATCTATTATTCTTTTAATCGTTTCAGATTAAACAATGGGTCCTAGTAATTTAAGCAGGTGTTTAAGTATCTCCTTTTGCAAAACCAAAAAATATTTTACAACTATTTAGTATTAAAGCGTATCAAGCTTATTTATATTATATATTATTTCAACAGCAAAGAATCTAAGTTTGTAGTAATATCTATCATTAGATCGTTCAATAATAATTGGGCTAAGATAATTTAGGCAGGTTTGAGGTTTCTCCTTTGCACAACGGTAAAAATTTACACATTTATGTATAGATAAAGAAATCGTAATTTTTTATAATATGTATTCATGTTAGATCGGTTTCAGAAATAATATTTTGCTAATAAATAATTAGGAAGTGTTTAGGTTCTCCTCACTAAGCGTAAAATATCTAAATTTTATTACTATAAAGCTTAGTCAAGTAATATATATTGTTATGAGTCATAGCAAAATATCTTCAAAGTCATAGTGTGTATTCATAGGGCGGTTTCAGATAATAATTTGCGTTCCTAGGTAATTTGTGTTTGAGGTATCCCTTTGCACAACCGTTAAATATTTACACATTTATAGTATAAAGCGTATAAAGATTGTTATATTTTTGTAATAGCAAAAAATCTAAATTTTAATAAATTTATTCATGTTAATTTTACAAATATATATTGGGCTCCTAGTTAAATTTAGGAGATGTTTGAGGTATCTCTTTTTATTGAAAGTAAAATATTTACAATGTCTATGAGTATACGTGGGACATGAAAGGCTCTGTGAGGCTTTTTTATATTATATTGTAATGTGTGTAATAGCAAAGAAATCTAAATTTGTCATAATATGTCCTACGTATAGGTCGGTTTCATATATTGAATTAAAGGCAATAGTTTTGGGTATCTCCTTTGCACAACCGTAAAATATTTACACATTATGTAGTGATAAATCAATGTTTTCTTAATTATATTATATGTTAATAGCAAAGAAATCTAAGATTGTCATAATATGATTAGAGACTAGGTTTTCAGAAAAAAAAAAATATATTGTTACTAGGTAATTATGCAGGTGTTTGAGGATCTCCTTTGCACAACCGTAAAATATTACAATTTATGTGATAAAACTAGTCCAGCGTATATTATTTTTTATGTGTATAAGCTTAGAAATCAAATTTATATTGTATTCTGTATAGTCTGTTTCAGTATAATTGGCTTTTTGGTAATTTAGGCATGTGTTGAGGTATCTTCCTTGCACAACCGTAAATAATACATATTATTAGTGATAAAGCGTAGTCACTCTTATTTATTTATATGTAAATAAGCAAAGAAATCTAAATTTTATAATATATTTCATGTTATAAAATTCTGATAATAATTTGGCTCCTAGGTAATATAGGCAGTGTTAGAAGTATTTCTTGCACAACCGTAAATATTTACATTTATGTAATGATAAATGTTAGTCAAGTTCTATTTATATGTTATATGAATTAGCAAAGAATCTAATTGTATAAAGCTATTTCCTGTTAGATCACTAGATAATATTTGGGTCCTAGTATTTAGCAGCGTGTTTATGTATCTCTTTAAAAACAAAAATTTACAATATGTAGTGATAAAGCGTAGTCAGTTTATTATATTGTTTTATGTTGAGCAAGATACTCTAAATTTATTTAATATGAATATCATGTTAAACATTTCAATATAATTGGGCCTAGGTACTTAGTAGTGTGTTTTGAGTATCTCTTGCCACAACTTAAAATAATTTTACAATTTGATTGTATATAAATCTAGTAAGCTATTATATGTTTTAGAAATAGCAAAGATGATTAACTTGTTATAATATGTATTCTTATGTTACTTCGGTTTCTGATAATAATTTAGGCTCCTAGTAATTTGCAGGTGATTTGAGGTTTCTACTTTGCCACCAACCTAAAATAGACAATTTTTTAAAGATAAAGCTATTCAAGCATTATTTTCATATTGTTATGGTAATAAAAAGAAATCTAATATTTGTGATATTTAGGGTAAATTAGGTTAATCAAAAAAAATAAGTTGGTCCAGGTAATTTAGGCAGTTATTTGACGGTACTCCTTTGACACTTGAAAATATTTACATTTATGTATTATAAAGCTATGTCAAAGCTGTTATTTATATTGTTTTTTGTTTATTAGCAAAGAAATCTAAATTGTTTATAATATTTGCATGTAGATCGGGTTTAAGAGATTAATTAATTTGCTCCTAGTAATTAGCAGCGGTGACGTATCCCTTGGCACAACCGCTTTAAAAATTTACACATTATTACTTGATAAGCCTTAGTCAAGCTTATTATATTAATTTATGTTTAATAGCAAAAATCTAAATTTTTTATAATATGTATCTGTTAGATCGGTTTCAATAATAATTATGGCTCCAATATTTAGTGTTTGAGGTATCTTCCTTGCACAGTAAAATGATTAAAATTTTGATGTATGATAAAGTGTAGTCAAGCCTATTTATATAATTCTGTAATAGCAAAGAAATCAATATTTTTACTAATATGATTCTGTATGATCGTTTCAATAATAATTTAGGCAATATGTAAATTGCAGTGTTGAGATCCTCCTTTGCACAACCTATATTATTTAAAATTTGATTAGTGATATAAGCGTTTCAGTCAAGCTTATTATATGTTTATTGTAATAGCAAAGACATCTATTAAATTGTTTATAATATATTCATGTTAGAATCGGTTTCAGATAATAATTTGGCATATATAATTAAGGATCGTTTTGAGTATCTCTTTCTACAACCCGTAAAAATATTTTACAATTTATGAGTATAAGCTTCAGCTTATTATATTTTATGTTGTAATAGCAAAGAATCTAAATTTAGTTATATATAGTAATCATGTTACACGCTTTAGATAATTTTTAGTTTCCTAGAATTAGGAGCGTGTTTGACGTTATTCTTCCTTTGAACAACCGTAAAATATTAACTTTATGTATTAATAATCGATAGTCAAGCTTATTTATAGTTTATATGTTAAAGCAAAAATCTAAATTTATTAATAGTATGATGTATAGACGTTTTCAATTAAAATTATGCCCTAGTTAATTATAGCAGGTTAGTATTTTCTTTGACAACCCTAAATATTACAATTTAATTACGTGATAATTGTCAATGTAATTTATATTGTTTTATGTTAAGTAGCAAAAACTAAATTTATAATATTATATTTAATCGGTTTCAATAATAATTTTGGCTCTATAATTAGGGAGGTTGAGATTTCCTTCACAACCTTAAAATTTACACATTTTTGTATTGATAAAGCTGATAGCAAGCTATTATATGAAACGAAATGAAAGAAATTAGAATTTTATAATATGTATTCATTGTTAGATCGGCTCAGGTTAATAATTTGGTCTCCTAGGTGAATTATAGCAGGTTGTTTGAAGTATTTTGCTGCACAACGTAAAATATAGCAATTTGAGTTGTAATATAAATCTACAATCTATTATATTTTATATGATAATTGTAAAGAAATCAATATTTGTTATAATATGTAATCTTGTTAGATCAGCTCTAGAAATTATTTGGCTCTAGGTAATTTAGGATTGTTTGAGTTATCTCCTTGCACAACGGTAAAAATTTACACATTTATGTAGTGATAAGCGTAGTCAAGCTTAATTTTATTTATATAATATGTGTAATAGCAAGAAACTAATTGTTTATATATGTATCAATGTTGAGATCGTTAAATATATAAAATCCTCCGGGGCAATCTATGACGTTGAGTATCTTCATTGCACAACCGTGAAAATGTTACAATTATGTAGTGATAAAGCGTATAGTCAAGCTTATTTATATGTAATATGTGTAATAGCAAGAAAGGTTTATTTAGAGTAGACTCCGTGTCATGTTATATCTGTGTCATGACAAATTATGATAATAGTTAATTAGGCAGTGTTTGACTATCTCCTTTGCACCACCGTAAAATATTTACAATTTGATTATAAAGCGTAGTCAAGCTTTATATATTGTTTTATGTATCAAAAGAAATTAATATTTTTATAATATGTTATATGTTAGACGTCTTCAGATAATAATTTGCTAATAGATAATAAGTGGTGTTTAAGATCTCCTTGCACAACCGAAAATATTTACAATTTTGTAGCAATAAGCGTAGTCAAGCTTATTTATATTTGTATATGTGTATGCATAGAAATCTAAATTTTTAATATTGTATTCGAGTTCAAGATCGGTTTCAATAATAATTATGGCTCCTAGGTAATTTAGCAGTGTTTGAGGTATCTTCCTTGAACAACCGTAAAATATTAACAATTATAGTTATAAAACGTAGTCAAGGTTATTTATAGTGTTTTATGTAATAGCAAAGAAATTAAATTTTTATAATATGTCATTCATGTTAGATCTGTTCAGATAATAATTTGGTCCTAGTTTAATTAGCAAGTGTTTGAGTATTTTTGCAAACCCTAAAATTTACAATTGATGTGTAGTGATAAAGCGTAGTCAAGCTATTATATATATTGTTATTGTAATAGCAAAGAATCTAAATTTGTTATAATATTATTCATGTTAGATCGGTTTTCAGATAATAATTTGGCTTCTAGGTAATTTAGGTTTGATGGTATCCCTTCACAACCTTAAAGATTTACACATTTTGTATTTATAAAGCGTAGATTTAGCTATATTATAAAAGTAAAATTTTACTTCTCAAAGAATTTAATTTTATAATATTATTCATGTTAGATTCGCGTTCATTATAATAATTTGGTCCTATGGTAATTAGCAGGTGTTGACGTAGTCTCTTGTGCAAAACGTAAAATATTTACAATTTGATTAATAAAAAGCGATTCAAGCTATTTTTTTTATGTTAATAGCAAAAATCTAATTATGTATAATATGTATTCATGTTAAGATCGGTTCAGATATAAATTTAGGTTAATAGATATGTTAGGCAGTTTTGAGGTATCTCCTTTGCACAACAACGTAAAAAATTTACACATTTTAGTATGTGATAAGTCGAAGTCAAGCTTATTTTGATTATGTGTAATAGCAAAGAAATCTTAATTGTTATAATATTGTATTCATTTGATCTGTTTCAATAATAATTTGTGCTCTAGTAAATTTAGCAGTGTTTGAGTAGCTCCTTCCACAACCGTAAAATATTTACAATTTATTAATGATAAAGCATAGTCAAACTTATTTATATTTTATGGTATAGCAAAAAAATTAAATTGTTATAATATGTATTCATGTTAGTATATTTTCAGGTTTAAAATAATTTAAAATGTTAATAGGTAATTTATGCAGGTTTTAGGTACTCTCTTGCAACAACCGTAAAAATTTACACATTTTTGTTATAATAAAGCGTAGTCAGTTATTGTTATTTTATATGTGTAATAGCAAAGAAATCTAAATTGTTTCATTGATTATCAGTAGGTCTGTTCAATAACTAATTTATGCCCAGGTAATTTAGCAGTGTTTAAGATTTCTTTGCAAACTTAATATTACAATTTGATTAGTGATAAAGCGAATTCTTTTATATTATATTTGTTTCTATGTGCAATAGCAAAAAATCTATATGTTATAATATGTATTCAGTTAATTGTTTCAGATAATAATTTGTTTCCTAGTCAATATAGGATGTGTTTGATGATCTCCTTTGAAACACGTAAAAATTTACAATTCATGTAATGATAAACGTTAGCAAGCCTATTTATATTGTATATGTGTAACAAAGAAATCTAAATTTTTATTAATATGTATTCATGTTTATTCGTTTTCAATAAATATATTTGTCTCCGAGGTAATTTAGTGCAGGTGTTTGAAAGTTTCTTTGCCCAACCAAATAACGACTTACCTTCACAGTGTATTGTTCATATGCACTTTGGCTTTCGTCAGGAATCAAGTATTATAAATCATTTGTATGAATATAAAGAATTTAGATCGTTCAGATAATAATTGGCTCACTTAATTAGGCAGTTTGAGGTATCTCCCTTTGCACAAACCTAAAAATTTACACATATATTGTAGTGATAAAGCTAGTCAAGCTATTTCATATTTTATTGTGTATAAAGCCAAAAAATCTAAATGGTTTTAAATTTCAGTTAGATGGTTTTCAGATATAATTTGGCAAATAGAATTAGGCAGTGTTTGAGTATCTTCCTTTGCACTACCGTAAAAAATTTTACATCTTCTTAATGTAGTGATAAGCGTAGTCAAGCTGATTTATATTATTATATTGTAATAGCAAAGAAAATCTAATTTGTTATTAAATATTCATGTCTAAATCGGTCTTCATATATTTTGGCTCTATGGTAAGTTATTCAGTAATTATGGTATCTATGTGTCACACTGTAAAATGTTTAAAATTATTAGTGATAAAGCGTAGTCAACTTTTATATTTTATATGTGTAATAGCAAAGAAATCATTCATTATGTTAGTATTCTCAGTTTAATCGTTTCAGATAATATTTGTAATAGATAATTAAGGTAGTATTTGATATTTTCTATTGCAACCCTAAAATATTACATTTTGATTGTATATTAAGGCGTGTTTATTCAATTGTCGAATTATATTTGTTTTATGAGCGTCAAGAAAGCCAGTTTCCCGGATGGCATTCATTTCCGTATCTTACTTCACACAGATATGTATAGATCGGTTTTCAGATAATATATTGCCGATCATCTCAACTCTGTACACTAGTGTATATACTTCATATTCTATAACTATACTCAATTCTAATATTATTATCAGCTGTCTTGAAAATATAACATAGTCTAATATTACTTCTCCACTTCT
>JABUQX010133405.1:12500-15000 GCA_015478945.1 Trachelipus rathkii | reverse complement strand
GAGTCCAGTATGCTGTTAAAAATCACTTTTTAACCTCTATTCCGATGTTTCTGTCTTTCATCATGGGGTATACCGCTTTCATAACTAATCCATACTTTTCCATTCTTCGCGTAATCTCTTCTCCACTTCCTCCCCTTTTGTTAAAACACCCTCCGAAATAATTGCAGGTATTTACCGCCTTCACCTCCTCCTCTCTCACCATCATTCTCATCCCCTCCTCATTTCCTCCGGTTACTGTTAACCCATTAACGGCCAATAGTCCCATTTTGGGGAACGCAGCCTTTATTACATGCATAGAAATTAATTACGGCTAAAAATTTAATACTTTTTTGTTTTCAGAAGCAAGACTATAACCTATTTCAAGTATTTAGCACAAAATAATTATATATTTTTAAGTATCTTTGAAATTATATGTCACTAAAGTTGCCAGATTTTCGGTTAAAACACAATCAGTAACGTATACGCTCCCAGTACGCTGCTTACAGTGACGATGTGTGGTTTAGTTATGTTATTCTCTTCATTAGTCATAAAGGAACACGAAGATTCCGTAAAAGGACCAAAAAAATTTTCTTCGTAAACAATATAACCTATTTATTTTGCCGTCCCATTTTTGGGACATTGGCCAATATTCATGAAAGTACCCAAATCAGACTATTTTGATAAATATCTCTATCTCTCTTTATATATATATATATATATATATATATATATATATATATTATACATATATATATAATATATATATATATATATATATATATATATCTACATATATATATATATATATATATATGTATATTTATATATTATATATATATTATTATAATATATAATAATATTTATAAAATATATATATATATATATAATATATATATATATATATATATATATATATATATATATATATATATATATATATATATATATATATATATAGAGAGAGAGAGAGAGAGAGAGAGAGAAGAGAGAGAGAGAATTTTTACTATTTACTTTTTTTGTTTGTTGATTAGTTGGCATTTCAATCTTTCTTATATATATATATATATATATATACCTGACTCAATCGGTAGAGTGACAGATATATATAATATATATATATATATATATATATATATATATTATATATATATATATATAATATATATATATATATATATATATATATATTATATATATATCGTATAATATGCAAAATATGTATAGGCTCCGGGTTCGATCTCTATCCCGGATCCTAGTTAGAAATTACCTAGAATAGTTGTGTCCCGTGGTTATAAAAAAAATGGTGAAATTAGTGAGAGTTTGTTGAGAGGAGAGAGACCGTCCGCACAGGCGGACGATGTCAATGACGCCTCTCGAACACAAGCGAGCAACACTGATCCGCGTAGGCAGGCAGTTGAAGATAGCTGCTGGACAGTTGCTGCCCGCGTACGTGGGGGTAAAGGTATGTGAATATCCCGTGTGCTGTGTCCTCCACTCTGCCTCATCAGGGCGAAGTGGGGACTACTGTACCTATCGCCAATGTCACGTGTTTCTCTGCATTCAGGAATGGTCCAGAGCCAAGACCGTGGGGTTAGTGACGGGATAGGAAGTACTCTACTTACACCTCTGCCGCTGCTTAGGCGGTTCGAGGATCGCTTCTCCAGGCAAAGTTCGAGCTACATGCTGCAGCCACGAATTGGGTGGCGTCAACATGTGTCTCCCTCGCTCGTCTTTTCGCAGGCATCCCGCAGGGATTCGGGTGTCGAAGGCATACTGTTACGTCCCCTCTACGGGACATAACGAACTCTCGACTCGGAAACGTAAGCTGCAGCGAAGGGAAATCGCCTCTGCTAGGGCGGCTTTCCCTGACCTAAAGCAGAAAACTGAAATCAAGAGCTCAAGTCCAGGAGCGACTGCAGTCGCTGAAATCGAGCTTTATCTGGGTCGAGGTGGAAAAATGCGGATTTTTCCGCCTTTTGACGGAGAAATAGACCTTTCGTTTGACTCGCTTCTTGGGAACATGAGTTTCCACTCGGGTGGAGGTTATCTCGGGGGGCGGTAACTCAGCCGCCTAGAAATATTTCCAATGAGAGCTGACTCCGAGATACACCTTTTCACCGAGTGACATGTTGGCCCTTCCAGACGAGAGGAGAGATACCGTCCGCTCAGGCGGACGATGTCAATGACGTCTCTCGAACGCAGGCAAGCCACAACACATATTTTTGAAAGGAAGAGTAAATGAAGAAATCAGGTTCGACGCAGGAAATCATTTGGTAAAGCCTGTAGAATCCCGACGACGATCCGCTTACTGTGGGAAAATACGAAACCAATTTGCTTTAGATACAATGTTCCACTTCACGATGTGTGTTTTCAGAGATTCCATACAAATTATATATATATATATATATATATATATATATATATATATATATATATATATATATATATATATATATATATATATATATATATTATATATATATATAAATTATATATATTTTATATATATAATATATATATA
>JABUQX010133403.1:12500-21844 GCA_015478945.1 Trachelipus rathkii | reverse complement strand
CTTGATCCTTGTTCGCTTGGCCTTGACCTTTTTGGCTTGACCTTTTTTAGCCCCAATTTTTTTTTTACCTGACCTTGACCTTTTTGGGCCTTGACCTTTTTTCGACCAACCCTTTGCATCTTCCATGGGTCATTTTTGGCCCACGGTATTTTTCGGCAACCCTAATTTTTTGGGCATCCCAATTTTTTGGCAACCGTAATTTTTTGGCCACCCTAATTTTTTCGGCAACCCTAATTTTTAGCAACCCTTCGAAGAAGGGTTGCGCCAAACGGTTGCGTAGCCAACCGTTGTACGTGTCCCACCAAATTTTTTTTGAGAGCCCAAATTTGTGAACCCGAATTTTTTGGCCACCCTAATTTTTGCAACCCTAATTTTTGGCAACCCTTCGAAGAAGGGTTGCGCCAAACGGTTGCGTAAGCAACCGTTGTACGTACCCCACCCAAATTTTTTCAGATTTACTTACACACACACACACACACACACACACACACACACACACACACACACACACACACACACCTAGCCTACACTACCCTACACCTCCACCTAGCCTCACCCATCCTTCACATAGCCTACACCTACACCTACCTAGATTCCACCCAACCTTCACCTAGCCTACACCTACACCTAGCCTCCACCCAGCCTTCACCTAGCCTACACCTACACCTAACCTCAACCAGCCTCCACCCATCTTACACCTACACCTAGCCTCCACCCAGCCTTAACCTAGACTACACCTACACCTAGACTCCACCCAGCCTTAACCTAGTCTACACCTACACCTAGACTCCACCCAGCCTTCACCTAGCGTACACCTACACCTAGCCTACACCTACACCTAGACTCCACCCAAGCCTTCACCTAGCGTACATCTACAACTACATCTACACACTCAATATTTTGATGCCTCAACTTTTATGGCTCAACTTTGATGGCTCAACTTTTATGGCTCAACTTTTATGGCTCAACTTTGATGGTGTCATCTTTGATGGTACCTATATTGTTGGTTCAGCTTTGATGACTCAGATTTATTGATGGTTCAACTTTGATGGTTCCCAATCAACGTAAGGAGTATCTAGGGATGTTCTATTAGTGTTCTATGAGTATTCTATGAGTATTAGATGAGTGCCAGGTGAGTGCCAAGTGAGTGCCAGTGAGTGCCAGTGAGTGCCAATGAGTGCCAAGTGAGTGCCAATGAGTGCCAAGTGAGTGCCACATAGTGCCAAGTGATCCACATAGTGCCAACTGAGTGCCACCTTTTGTCAAAGCTTTTCTAGGCCTCCCCTGGAGCTCCGAATAAGCCCTAATAGGGGTCTACCCCTAGGTTATAAGGTATGAGGAATCGAATGGTGTATATTACAAGTTGCTAGAATGCTTCCTACTATGAGTTAGTATTTTTCTAACACTTATAGTACGCCAGAATATATATCTAAAGAGCTACACATTTGAGACAGTGACCGCAAACGTTCAGAGTCCGGCGTCCGCAGGTTCAGCCCCTCGCGGAAACCGCCGGTGCGCCCGCAGCGCGCAATATCTACGCGCCGCGTGTGCTCGCTGGCAGGCGCAATATTTTTCCGGTAACCGCCCGCCGCGAGCGCCCGCAGGCGCAATTTTCCGCGTACCCGCCCGCCGCGTGCGCCCGCAGGCGCAATATTCCCGCCCTAATGAAAAATATATATATATATACTATAAGTCATTCATTTTTTTATTTTTCATAACTTAAACATTTCAAAGAATTTCTTTTCAAAATTAAACTATTTGGAAATATTGTCATTTATTTCATACTTAAACATTTTATTAAAAAACATTTGCGCGGAACCTAAAACTGTAACTCATTACAGACCTATATTTAACACATATATTGATTAACATTATTTTTTACTTAATACTTTACTTAATACTTTTTAATTATAAATTTTTAAAATTTGTTATGTAAGAAGAAAAAATCAGAGTTCTGATATTATAAACATTTTATTTTAACTACAATTGTAACGAAAATTTTATAAAAACATAAACTTTACATACTTAAAGCAGATCAGTGAACAATAGAGGTGTGACCAACACAAGGATTAGTATGCTTGTTTTACTGTTTTTACTGCTTTAACTTTCTGTTTTATGCTTTACTCATATGTTTTACTGCTTAACTCAGCATATTATTAACATTACATACCTTAAAGGCAGTAAATCAGGTAAATCAATGAGGTGTGGCCTAGCAAACATAGCGGCTTAGTAATGCTTTTGTTTACTGCTTTACTGCTTTAACTTTCTGCTTTACTGCTTAACTCATATGTTTTTACTGCTTTACTCAATATATTTATTAACATTACTACCTTAAAGCAGTTAAATCAGTAAATTCAATACAGGTGTTACCTAACGATTAGTACGCTTTTGTTTTACTGCTTACTGCTACTTCTGCTTTACTGCTTTAACTTTCTGCTTTACTGCTTTAAATTTTTTACTGCTTTTACTGCTTTAACTCATATGTTTATGCTTTTAACTCATATATTTATTAAACATTACATACCTTAAGCAGAATCAGTAAACCAATAGAGGTGTTACCTAGGGATTAGTATGCTTTTGTTTTACTGTTTACTGCTTTAACTTTCTGCTTTTACTGCTTTAACTTTTCTGCTTTACTGCTTTAACTTTTTGCTTTTACACTTTGATTTCTGCTTACTGTTAACTCATATATTTATTACATATGTTTTTTATTTTGTTTTAATACTTTTTATTATATGGCGAATAAATATAAATGTAAAGTTGAATTAATATTTTATTTTATTAATATTTAAAAGAACTTTTAAAAGAATATTTTAATTAATAATCTTATTTATGTATTATAGTTTATGCTCAAGTAGAAGAACTTATATTTTTTAATTTATTTTTTATTAACTTTTATGTCCCACCAACTTGGGTATTAAACAGTTACTATAAATTTTGCAATCATTTTTTTTGACTAAAACGTTTTGAGTTTCTATAGTTTGGTTTCTAGAATGAGCTGTTTGTTATTTATTTTTATTATAATTTATTTATATTTGATTGTTTAGTATCCCTTGTATTTCTTCATTTTTTTAAATTCTATTTTTATTTGCTTTTATTTTATATGGTAATGATGTATGAATTAATTTATCTAATTCTTCTATATAGTTGATGTCATTAAAATGATGATTTTTTTTATTTAAGATAATAATAATAATATTTCTTTAAAATATTGAGTGTTTAGTTTATATTTTAAATTTATAAAATTCATAGCCTATAAGTGATTAACAGTGATTAATAATTATAATTCTTTTTGTTACCAAGAGATAATAGATTTGATTATACTATAGCAACAATTTTTTTCACAGAAATACTGTTGACAACTTAATTTTATAGTATCACTCTACACTTAGAATTGTCAAGCTTATTTTAGCAACATATCCGCTGTGTTTAATTTAAAAACATATTAAAAAAGTGCCATAGTATTAATAACATCTTCACTATACATTTGTCTACATATGTAGTAATGTAACAACAATTCTACGAAACAGCCGACATCACGACTACAAATACCAAATTCCATGCTGAGTTGTTACAGCGATCTCATACACAAGTACAAAACATCATCACACAGCGACCACACTAACTTACACTCTATACCGCGACAGCACTTGATACAGCTGATACACTTAACACACATTGTGTTCGACTATGTGTTGTGTGTTGTGTACACTTTTAATCATTTATGCCTATAGACAACATTACATTATTACACTTATACACAACAAAATGTCACACACATCACACACACACAACCACACACACACACAACACACACACACACACACACACACAACACACAACACACACACACAGATTTTACTTACACTCACACCACAGACTGTTTACTTACCACACGTCCGACTACTACACATCATAATCCAGTTATAATTTATTAAAACATTTTATGTTTAATATAAACAAACGAACATTATATTACCTCGATTCAAAATATTAACTAATTTATTTCAATACGGTTTTCCTTTAAAACTTCTCATAATTATAAATCATTCCGAATTATCGGTTGCTTCTTATGTAAACTGATCGGTAAGAAAAGAGATAGATATTATTAATGTTAATCTTTTTGTTTATAATTTTATAACTATCAATTTTTTTTTTTAAACAATAATTTAACTAACACCACTCTCCTTTATGAAATTTTATTTGTTTAAAAATATTTATTGTTTACCACTCGGTACCCTTTTTTATAATAAGCAATAAAAATCAGGTTGGTTAAGACGCCATATTTTTAGCTGCGTACCTAATAGCAAAAAAGTTCAGTAAGCGTTCCCAGCCCCAAGCACCCCTTACCACCCTACAGGCTGATGCACACTCGTATCGTCTGTTATATATTGACTTTACTGTTTTACATCATTCTTACCATGTAATATGTATTAAAATTGCGAAAAGGATGTGGTGTGTAAAGTAACAACAAATATACTAAATGTGATGATGTTGTATGTTTGATATAGTGTAAAATTGTAAGTTCTATGAGCTTAATAAATTAAGTTTCATAGGAATAAATAAATCTAACAAATTGTTGACATACAGGATTCTTACTCTGGTTGTGTTATTCTGTATAAGTGTTCATAGTGAATGTTGTGTATAAGTGAAGTGTGTGTTGTGTGCTGTAAAGATTAGTGCAAATGTGTGTTATGTTTAGCTTTGTATTCGCAAATTAGTTGTGTTTGTTGTGTGTGTGTGTGTTTTGTGTGTGTACGCAACATTGTGTTATTGTGTGTGTGTGTGTACGTGTAAATGTAAGTGTCTATGGCTAAATGTTAAGTGTCATAGTGGACATGTGTCTGATAAGGTACATAGTGAAGTGATGTGTTCCTAAATATAATAACAATAGGCAATGAAGTAAATACACACTATAGATAATGAACTAATAAATCAAAAATAAATAAATAAAAATAATAAAAATAATAAAAAATAAAATATAAAATAATAAAGTAATCTAAAAATAAATAAAAAATAATAACATAATTTTTAAAGTGTTAACAACAAAATAAAAACAAAAATACTAATAATAAACTTGTCAAAGTTTATATAAAAATAACAATTTATTTAAAAAATAATTAAAAAAATAAAAATAAATTAAAAATACTCTTCAACCTCTAACAACAATTAACAAACAAAATAAAAAATTCCCAACGTTAATATAATAATTTCAGGAGTTTGAAAGCAGTAATGCGAAATGTTTAAAAACAGTAAAAGCAGAAAGTTAAAGCAGTCAATAATGAAGCAGAAAAAAAAAGACAGTAAAGCAAGAAAGTAAAGCAGTTAAAGCCAGCGTGTAAAACAAAAGCGTATCTAATCCTTACGTAAACACTCCTTATTTGAATTTACTGATTTGACTGCTTTAAGGTTGTAATGTGTTAATAATATATGAGTTTAAACGCTAGACAAACATATGAGTTTAAAAGCTCATGTATAGCAGAAAGTAAAGCAGTAAAGCAGAAAGTTAAAGCAGTAAAGCAGAATTAAAGCAGTTAAAGCAGTAAAACAAAAAAGCCCCCACGTACTAAATCCCTATAAACACCTCTATTGACTATATGAATTTACTGCTTTAAGGTATGTAATAAAATTTTAATAAAATATTTGAGTTAAAGCAGTAAAAATTTATGAGTTAAAGCAGTAAAGCAGAAAGTTTAAACAGAGAGTTAAAGCAGTAAAACAAAAAGCATACTAATCCCTTATGTTGCTAGGTCACACCTCTATTGATTACTGATTTACTGCTTTAAGGTATGTAATTGTAATAAATATGTGAGTTAAAGCACTAAAACAGTAAAACAAAAATTTAAAGCAGTAAAGACATGAGTTAAAAGCAGTAAAACAGTTAAAACAAAAAGCATACTAATACCACCCTTTGGTGTTAGGGGACAGGTGGTTTGATTTACTATTTACTGCTTTAAGGTATTGTAAAGTTAAGTTTATGTTTTTAATAAAATTTCGTACAATTGTAGTTAAAATGAATGACTCATAGTATAGACACTCTGATTTTTTTCTTGCCTACATACAAATTTTTAAAAATTTATACAATTAAAAGTATTAAGTAAAAAAGTATTAAGTAAAAAATAATGTTAACATATATGTGTTAAATAATAGGTCTGTAATGAGTTACAGTTTTAGGTTCGCTCAAATGTTTTTAATAAAAAATGTAAGTATGAAATAAAAATGAGTGGCTTATAAATGTATATTTTTGAAAAGAAAATTCTTTTGAAATGTTTAAGTATGAAATAAAAATGAATGTCTTTATATATATATAACTATATATTATTTTTTTAGGGCGGGAATATTGCGCCTGCGCTGCGTGCGCACGCGGCGGGCGGTACGCGGAAAAATTGCGCCTGCGGGCCGCTCGCGGACTAAAACGGGCGTTTACAGCGAAATATTGCGCCTGCGGGCGCTAGCGTCGTTTCCGGGCCGGGGGCGCGCCTCCGCGGTAGCGCCACGCGCGGACTGGTTTCGTCGAAGGGGCTGACCTGCGGACGCGAGACTCTGAAAACGTTTGGTGTCCACTGCTCAAATGTGTAGACTCTTTTTAGATATTATATTTATCTGGCGATCGTTACTATAACGTGTGGATTAGTAATTAATCACTATACTCATTAGAGAGAAGCTCATTCTTAGCAACTATGTTAGATATTAACACTCATCGTATATCCTTCATATAATCCTCTTTATAACCTATATAGGGCGTAGACACCTCTATTCAGGGCTATTCGGAGCTTCTAGGAGCCGAGCCTAGAAAGGCTTGAAAAAAATGTGGTGCACTTCAGTTGGCACTATGTGGACACTCACTTGCACTATCGTATAGGCACTCACTTGGCACTCGATTGGCACTCACTTGGCACTGTGGCACTTGGCACTCACTGGCACTCACTGGCACACTCACTTGGCACTCACCTGCCACTCATCTAGGCACTCATAGAATACTCATAAAACACTAATAGAACATCCCTAGATACTCCTTACGTTGATTGGGAACCACAAAATTGAACCATCAATAAATCTGAGTCATCAAAGCTGAACAATCAATAATGCCAAACAAAGATGACACCATCAAAGTGAGCCATAAAAGTGAGCCATAAAAGTTAGCCATTCAAAGTTGACCATTACACTCTCACGGCACAAAATATTGAAGTGTGTAGATGTAGTTGTAGATGTTTACGCTAGGTGAAGGCTCTGCGGTGGGAGTCTAGGGCTAGGTGATAGGCTAGGTGTGCTCCGTGTACGCTATGTCGTGAAAGGCTGGGTGGAGTCTAGGTGTAGGTGTAGACTAGCGTTAAGGGAGACTGCGGTGGAGATGTCTAGTGTTAGGTGTAGTCCTAGTTAAGGCTGGGTGAGAGGCTAGTGTACGTGTAAGAGAGTGGAGGCTTGGTTGAGTATAGGTGTAGTTAGGCTAGGAGGTGGAGGAGGTGTTAGGTGTCGAGCTAGGTTGAAGGTTGGGTGGAATCGTAGGACGTAGGTGTAGGCTATGTGAAGGGCATGGGTGGAGGCTAGTGCCAGGTGTAGGAGGTGAAGGTAGCTGTGTCGTCCTGTATGTGTGTGTGTGTGTGGTGTGTGGTGTGTGTGGTGTGTGTGTGTGTGTGGTGTGTGTAAGTAAATCTGAAAAAAAATTTGGGTGGAAGCTATCGTACTACAACGGTTGCTGACGCAACCCTTTGGCGCAACCCTTCTTCGGAAGGGTTGCCAAAATTAGGGTTTGCCGAAAAAAATGAGGGTTGTGCCACAAAAAATTCGTTGGTTTCAACAAATTTGTCCGGTTGTTCTCAAAAAAAATTTGTGGTGGGAGCGACTAGTACCCAACGCGTTGGGCTGTTACGGCAGAGTCAGTTTGGTTCACGTGAACCATATACTTCGACAAGGTAGTTTGCTAAAAAAATTTAGGGTTGCCGAAAACATATCTCAGGTGCCAAAAATTGGCTGGTTGCCAAAAAATTAGGGATGCCAAAAATTAGGGTCTGCGAAATTATACCGTCGGGCACACAAAAAGGACCAATGGAAGATCAATAAGATGTTGGTCTGACACAAAGGTCAAAAGGACCTAAAAACACTCTCAAGGTCAGGTTAAAAAAAATTGGGCTCTCATAAAAAGGTGTCAATGCCCACTAGAAAGGTCAAGGCCATAAAAAGTCAGGCAGGTAAAAAATAGGGTCTCAAAAATATGGTGATGCAGATGTCACTAACGGTATTAGTTCCTGGACTCTCGCTTATGGGTTCAAAATACCAGACGATAGTGTCCCATATCCCCCCCGTCTAACTACTGACGACTCTAAACCAATATCACCAATTTTTATATATATATATATTAGTATTATAGTGATATATACCTATACTATTTATATATATAAATATTATATTTATATATATTATATATTTAAGATATTATATATAAATATATAAAGGTATATATACTATATATATACTATATATTGTTATTATTATATATATTAGTGAGTATTAAATATTTCAATCAGGACTCTACCACGGAAACCGAGAGTTCCGGGCCGGAACCCCTCTGATTTTGTGCAAAGTTCCGGTTTTACGGGCTAAGGGCCATTTAAATCAATAGAATACTTACTTCTACTAGTTGCTCTCAACAATGTCGTCTTATTAAAAAAAATATCAGTAATGTTTCGTCATTTACTCAGTTAGAGCTTATGGCATAAAAAAATATAGAATGAATATGTGAGCAAATATCATTAGATAAAATAACCTCACTCGTATACTTTCTCAAATTTTTTAATATGAAATAATATTTTCAAACTCGTTCCTTGTGTGGGCACACCATATGTTTTACAGGACTTAATCCGTTTTATAGGATCGGTATTTTACAAGGTATTATTAACATTATTAATTATTTATTATTATATATTATTATTATTATTATTATTATTATTATTATTATTATTATTATTACAGAGTTTTTTTTAGCATGAAAAGCCAATGTAAGCCTGAGACGAGAGAGCACGAAGAAAGAGAGGAGGAGGGGAGATGGAGGGAGGGGAGAGAGATGTATTTGATTTTGAACAGAATGAGAGAGAGAGAGAGATAGAGAGAGATGACGATTCTTGTAGAGTCATATGTTTATTTTACTTTGAGAGAGAGAGAGAGATTACGCCGGGTTTTCTATACATGCTCCAAAATGTCATGTTATGTAACTCGATTCGACAACTCTCACAAAAAGTCTGACGATTTTCTGGCTCTAGCGATGATCATTTTCTGATTTTCAAAGTTTGAAGACATGTAAACTTTATATAAGCCTAGTATATTCCCTATTGTTACTTAATAAAATT
>JABUQX010133403.1:0-10000 GCA_015478945.1 Trachelipus rathkii | reverse complement strand
ATAATAAGAATAATATAGAATAAATTAATAATAATATAAAATAATAATAATAATAATATAACAATATAATCATTTTTTTTTATAATGATTAGTCTCATACAATAATAATTAATAATAATAATTAATAATAATAATAATGAAATACTAATAATAATTATAATAAATAATCAAATGCTAATAATAATAATAATAATAATAATAATAATAATAATAATAATAATAATAATAATAATAATAATAATAATAATAATAATAATAATAATAACACACAACACTATTAGTACAACTAATAATAATAATAATAATATTAAATTATTATTATTATTATATTATTATTATTATTATTATTATTATTATTATTATTATTATTATTATTATTATTATTTATTATTATTTATTATTATTCATTATATTAATATATATTATTATTATTATTTATTATTATTATTATTATTATTATTATTATATTGGTACTCATAACATCAAATCGTTATCAGCATTGTCGTTGTAAATTCTAAGAAAAAATATGATAGCACAATTAATATTAATAATCGCTCTAGGAATTATCACCATTCGTCGTAGAAATATAATCTTACGATTGTAGGAATGTCCTCGGTAGTATTTTAATAATAAGAAGCTTCTGATATTTCTACGAAACGACCCAGTGGTGAGTAATTCCTGAGTATTTTGAGGGAGATTATTCCACAAATCAATGCCCTTTTATGAGATGACCTTCCGAGATTTCGCTATGGTGAAATTTTCTTTGTCTAGGGTAAGGGAATTTGTGCTATGGACGTTGTTTGTTCTCAAAGTTTGGTTCTGTACAATTATGTTAGTCAAAAGATCATTTACAGTTCCATTTGTGAATTTAAAGACGAATAACAACAGAGCTAAAACATTGTAAATTGCAAGTTCCTGTGTTTGGCTATGATAGATAAATTTGGGAAGAGGCCCAGATTAGTTTCACGTTAGTTTTTAATGTTGGATAGTTGATGGTTTATTTTCACGCAAAATTCATTTAAAGTAAATTTAAGATAATTTAAATATATTGTTATAGTACGCAGATAATTCTAAATGTAAAAGCACAGCTTAGGATAAGAACAGTTAATTGTTCAGAGCTAGTTACAAAGTTAAAAACCATCTGCATTTGTGGTGAGTCAAAACTGTAACTACTCCAGCCTACCAAATTTGACCTCTGCCGAACTAAAGGTTCCGTGGTGGGATATGGGCCTTAGCTAGAAGCAAAAATGCAAAACAAAATTACTGATTGGCGTGGCGAACTGATAAAGAGCCATGAGCGATTGTGAAAAAAAATAAATAAGTAAATTAAAAATTGATAATATCTTTCTTATGACTGTGAATTTCTCAAGATTATCAACAAAATCTTAAGTCTGTCTTTCATTAATTAAAATTAAATGAGGCTTGAATTATAACAGCAAATAAAGTTAGAAAATTGTGGAATTTTTATTTGAGGAGGCTATCTTTTCAAGAGGTGTTCGAATATTAATAAATAAGAATAAAAGATTGTGTGTGCATTTATGTGGTTTCCTCATATACACGTGTTTGTTCATTTTATATCTAATTATTTTTCATCATCTGAAAACTGCTACTATATATATATATATATATATATATATATATATATATATATATATATATAAAGTAAAAATATATAAATATATATATATATTTTTATTATATAAAAAATATTATATATATATATATTATATATATATATATATATATATATATATATATATATATATATATATATATATATAATATATATATATATATATATATATATATATATATATATATATATATAGAGTAAGTAAGTTCGACAACAACAACAAAAATACATAATATAGTCTTTGGTTTAATATAAATATTCAAATATTTACCCATTACTTACGAGTCTGTGGGGTAAAAGGGATCAGAGCCCCCTGGTAGACATACGTTGCTTTGCCATGCATTAATATCCCTAATATTGATACTAAATTTAGTACATTTAATATTTTTTACTTATATTTCGTCATACTTCTCGTAGCGATCAACATAGTTAACAATCGTTGCATTTATTACCCGCTAGTCTCGACATTATAATTAGCAAGTTCGGATGTGTTATGTTGCGTTCTTGTTTTTACTTTTTTTTTCTTTTTTGTTTCTTTCAAAAAAAATTTGCAGGAAATATTTCAAAAATATATACTATATATTAAAAAAATAAAGAAAAAAAAAATAAAAAATTTCACATTTCTTAAAAATTCCGATTTTTCCAGAGGCCCTTCCTATAAAGTTATAAACGATATATATATATATATATATATATATATATATATATATATATAATATATATTATATATATTATAAGTAATATATATATATATATATATATATATATATATATATATATATATAATATATATATATATCTTATATACTTTTTCTTTCTCACCCCTGACCACCCCTTCATCGGAGAAGCCATACCGCGTCTAAATACCCCCCGCCGCAACCGACCTCCTCCAGAAATCTTCCAGTGTTGTTGAAATGATCCAGATTTTGTGGTTAAGATTAGAAATAGACAGGAGGAGGAGTAGAAGTTGGGATGTGTTTTTCTGAATCTAGTTACATTTCGGACAGATATTTGTAGTGGTTTGGCTGAGGTTAAATCTGTGTTTGTAGTATGGGTGGTAGCCGCATCTTAATTTCACCTAGGATGA
Source organism: Trachelipus rathkii (assembly GCA_015478945.1). Classification (NCBI taxonomy): domain Eukaryota; kingdom Metazoa; phylum Arthropoda; class Malacostraca; order Isopoda; family Trachelipodidae; genus Trachelipus; species Trachelipus rathkii. The sequence continues at coordinate 7,280 of JABUQX010133403.1, read as the reverse complement.
CTGGCTAGTTCTTGGTAGGGGATGTTAAATTCTCGGTTACTATTTTTGGTGGAGGGTTTATTTAAAATGTGTTTGGTGGGTCTGCGTCTTAAGTTTTTTCTTAGCATTTGTTGTTTAATGTACGTTGTGTTGTTTGGTGGCGATGGAATGTGTGTTCAGAGTTTGTTTGTAATATAGAGCTGATGAAGAAGGAGGTTGCTTGAGTCTGTGGTGGGTGGGGTTGGAGAGGGCTATGTGGCATGGATGTTGAGGGGCTTGGATTTAGGCAAAGAATTGTGTGCCTATCATGTGCAGGTGTATGTCTATGGGTAGATTTTTGGTTTTTTCATGTAGGTGTTATTGTGGTGTAGTTGATATACATCCTGTTATAATTCGTAGTGCTTTGTTTTGTGCTGTTTGGAGTTTCTTGTCAGTTTCGTGTCTTGGAGTCAGTAATTGGTGCCAAGTTGGAGAGGCATAGTTTAGAGTCGGACGACTAATGTAATTGTTGTATATGGTGGCGGATGTTGGTTGTTGTTTGTGAAGTCTGTGCCTGCGATGGGTTCTTAATGATGTTTTTAGTTTCTTGTTTGCTTTGATTGAAAATTATGTGTCTGTGACTGTAACTGGTGTTTTGAAAGGTTAGTTAGATGAGTGTTACTCCGAGGATTTTGGGAGTTTTCTTGAGGGGTATGACAATATTGTTTAAGTATTCTTTGGGTGGGGGGACTCGGGTGCCAAGTTAGGCTTGTCAGGGGTGCTACTAAATGTGATTGATGATTTGTTTGTGGCGAAGCGGACATTTGGTTTTTTCTGTAAGCCATGTTTGAAGCTGATTGATGGATTGTTGCGTCAGGTTTATGGCAGTGTTTAGGTTCTGGTGTGTAGTGGCTATGGTAATGTCATCCGCGAGGTTGGTACATTTATGTGAACTGTTTGTGGTTGTGGAAGATTAGCTGTGAAGAAATTGAATAATGTGAGGGATAGGATTGCGCCTTGGGGTACTCCGTTGGTTGATAATATCTGTTCGGGATTTTGTGATGTTTGTTTGTATTTGGGCTTTTCTTCCTGATAGGAAATTGGAAATCCATTTTTTTAGGTTAGCGGGGATATTTGATTTTGTTATTTTGTGTGATTAAATTATGTTTAGGTACTGTGTTCAAAAGGCTTGTTAATGTCGTAATGTCGACTGCTCATGATTATTGTTTGTGGTGGGTTTGAGGTTGTAAACCATTAATTGTGGGTTGGAATGATGTTATGAGTGCGGTTGTGTGATGGTTTTCTTTGAAGCAAGTGATTTGCGAATTTGTGTTTGAAGATTTTGGAGTTATTTTGTTAAGTATGGTTTTTCTAGTAGTTTGCATAGTGTTGATAACAGAGAAATGGGGCGATATGATGAGGGGTTAGAGAGGTCTTTTCCTGGTTTTAGTTTGGTATATGATAGCTTTTTCCAAATAGGGGGCATGAAATTTAAGCTGGGGAGGCTGTTGTATATTTGTGCTAAATAAGTTAAAACTGTGTTCCCTAAGTGTTTGAGGGGTTTGTTTGGAAATGTTTGGTCTGAACCCAGCTGCATGTGGAGTTTTTAAGTGTCTTTGTTATGTTTTCTAACTCTGTTGTAATTATTTATATTGCTTAGTCGTGGTTGAGTTTTATTTTCTTGAGAGCTTTGATGATTTTCCTGTTTTTGAGGGGTGTGTGGGTTTTTGACATTGCTTTGTGAAGCGAGTTGCAAGAATGTTTGCGTTTTGTTAGGTGGATTGGGGTTTTTGTGTGGTGGATGTTCTTGGTGAGGAATGTTTGGAAGTTGTTCGAAGAATGTGTATTTGTTTAAATTTGTGATTTGTTGTGTTTAGGGGTTATCTGTGTTTCGTTTAGAGCTTATTATGAGTATTATTTTTCTAAGTGAGCTGCGTTGTTTAATTAGTTGTTCTATTTCAGTTGTTAGGATTGGGTTATATTTTTTAATGTATACTCTGGGAATGAATTGATTAGCTGCTTTTTGGATTAGAGAAGTGAAATTTTGTATGGCTTTGTTGAGTGTTGTTGGGTTTGTGATATTTAGGGAATGTATATTGTTTTCTATAAAGTTGGTGACTTGTGTATAGTCGGCTTTTTTGTAGTTTGTGTATGTTTTCCTAAGTGGGTAGTTTGTTTTGTTGACATTTTGGTATTTTATGATGATGGGGAGGTGGGTCGAAAGTTTAAAAGTGGTTTGTATTGGCCAATATAAGTAGTGTTTGTATTTGAACATAATGTGTATGCTTTGGTATGTGGGGTGGAGGTTCTGGGGGTGATTTTTTATTAGGATTGTTTTAGGTTTTCAGGCTTTTAATATGACGTGTGTTCTTCTTTGATCTGCTTCCTGGGCGTTGTACCATGTAGAGTGGCGAGCGTTGAATTCACCTCCTATTATGAGGTTTGGGAGGTGGGAAACATTGGTGTCCCCGGCTTTTAGAAGTAAGGCTGAGGCATAAGGAGGGAAAGTATGCATCATAATGAGAAAATGGATAAATAAAGTAGTTGAGTATGGTTAAAGAGTCATTCATTCTATATTATATATATATATATATTATATATATATATATATATATATATATATATATATATATATATATATATATATATATATATATATATATATATATATATATATATATATATATATATAAATATATAATATATATAATATATATATATATATATTATATATATATATATATATATTATATATATTATATCATATATATATATATATAGTAATATATATATATATATATTACTATATATATATATATATTATATATATATTATAGTATATATATATATATATATATATATAATGCGATATAATATATATATATATTATATATATTATAAATATTATATAATTATATAGATATATATATATATATATAATATATATATATTATATATATATATAATGCCGATAATTATATATATATATATATATATATATATATATATATATATATATATATGATTATATATATATATATTTTATATATTATATATATATATATACATATATAATATGCCGATATATATATATATTATAGTATATATATATATATATATATATATATATATTATATATATATATATATTAATATATATATATATATATATATATATATATATATATATATTATAGATTGCCGATATATATATATATATATATATATATATATATATTATATAATATATATAAGATATATATATATATATATATATATATATATATATATATATATATATATTATATATATATAATTATATATATATATATATATTATATATATATATATATAATATATATATATATATATATATATATATATATATATATATATATATATACTATATATATATATATATATATATTATATATATATATATATATATATATATATATATATATTATATATGCCTATATTATATATATATATATACGTATAGATATTATGTCTCAGATAAATTACGATAGTTTAAATAACTATACATGAACATTTTTGGTGATAATATATATATAATATAATATAGATAAGCATTGTATAAAAACCCGCGTATATCTACTCTCTCTTCTCTCTACTCTATCTTTCTCTCTCTCTCTTACTCTCTCTCTCTCTCTCTCTCTTCTCTCTCATTAGAAGACTTCTCTTCTCTCTTCTCTTCTCTCTCTCTTGTCATCATCTTTCTAGGTATATACTGATCAGGGTTCTATAATGTACTATTTAAAAAAATACCTGTATACATAATAATTATGACAGTCTATAAATACATGTTAATAGTATTAGTCATAAAACCAGATATTAGTCAATATATAATTAGTCATAATACATAAAATAATTTAAATACCTTGAGTACTTACTAATTTTTTAATTTTATCCTACCGGTACTTAGACTCTTATTGAAGCTCATATAGATATAATAAAGTATTAAAAGCTACCTGTTACGAGTTTGAAAATATTAAGTTACATAATTTTTAAAAAATTTTTCGAAAGTATAAGTGATAAGTTGTAAGTTAGATTTTTCCCTGTTATCTTCATTGAATTTATCTCAATTTTTCTTATAATTTATTTTTAATTAGCATATTTAAAGGCTATAATCTGAGAAAAATGACAATAATCATAATTATATCATGAATTTTTTTTTAAAGACCGATACATTGAGAAATGATATGAAAGTTCAAGTAATAATATACCGCGCCGTAACCGGTACTTTATTATAAAAAATCGATTATAATAGTGGTTCACGGCTTAACCCAGGATATCACTTGTCGTATTACCTTACTATTCTTGTTATAAATATATAATATATAATATATATATATAAAATATATATATATATAATTAATTAATTATAATATAATATTAAAATATATATAACTTATAATATTATATATATATATATATATGATATATATATATATATAGTAATTATATAATATATATTATATATATAATACTATATAATATATATTATTAATATATAATATATATATATTAATTATATATTATATATAAATATTATAATATTATATTAATTAATTTATAATATATATTAATATTATATATATATAATATATAATATATTTAGGTGATTATATGGTTTATGATGCTATGTCTCAGTATAGATATCAATGCGGAGCGGGATATGATCGTTATATATATTATATATGTGAGTTAGGTGATATTTTGACCACAGGGGTATATTAACGTCCATGAACCTACCTGTGAAGGCATTTTGAGCTCCACATTTTTTATCCTGTGCCTTAGGACTTTTTTATATATATATAATATATTAATTATTAGGCCTTGACCTTTTATGGGCTTTGACCTTATTTTTTGAGCTCTCACACATTATTTTATGTACCTGACTCCTTGATCCATTTTTGGGCCTATGACACTTTATTCAACCAACCCATTATATTGATATCTAAATATCCTAATGTACGTACGTCATATTATATTTGGTACTCACACTAGGTGATAGTTTTCGTCACAATACTCCCTTAATTTTATTGAGCATCCCTTAATTTGTTGAGCTTAACTCCGTAATTTTATTTATGTGACCATACCCTAATTTTTTCTATTATGATGCACCCTAATATTTTTTAGCAACCCTTCGAAGAAGGGTTGGTACCTAACGGTTGGCGTATATAGACAACCGTTGTACGTTGATCCCACCCAAATTTGTTTGGAAGAACACCATAATTAGTGGAACTACCGAATTTTTTATTTTGGCAATACACCTTAATTTTTATGGGTCATAACCCTATAATTATTTATTAGGTCAAAAACTCCCTTCGAAGAATGAGGTAATAGCGCTAAATCGGTGAGTTGGCGTAAGCAACCTGTAATTACGTACCCATACCCCAAATATTTTTTCAGATGACTTACACACACACACACACACACACACACACACACATCAACACACACACACACACACATACACACACACACACCTAGCCTTCACCTAGCGCTACACCTGCACCTAGCCTGTAATCCACCTCATCCTCATTCTACATAGTCCTATTTAAATACTCACCTTACGACCTAGATTTATCCACCCATACCTTATATCTCCTAATAAGTCACTTATACATACCTACACCTAGCCTCTCATCACCAGAGCTTCATCTATAGTATCCATTAATATATCTCATACATCCTTAACCTTATACAACCTAAGTGACCTCTCCACCCATCTTACACCTTCACACCTAGTGCCTTCCAACCCAGCCTAACTAGCTACACCTACTCACTCAATAGATCCCACCCTCAATACTACTTAAAACCTAGTCTTAACACCTACACCTAGACTCCATACCCATACCTTTCACTCATAAGCGTTACTAATACCTATATAATTAACATCCTAGCCTACACCTACATAACCTAGACTCCACCAAGCCTTCAACTTAGTACGTACATCTACAACTATATCAATCGACACATCTCAATATATTTGATGCCTTCAAACTTTTATTTGGGCTCATAACTTTGTATATGGTCATCTAAACTTATTTATGGCCAACTTATTTATGGTCTCAAATCATGTTGTAATGGTTGTTCTAACTTTGATTATATAGGTATATCCTATTAATTGTTAGGTTACAAGCTTTGATGACTCAGAGATTTTTATTGATGGTTCATACTTTGAATGGTTCCCAATCAACCGATAAGAGAATCTAAGGGTTAATATGTTCTTATTTTAGTGTTCTTTATATGTAGTATTTCTAATAATTATGAGTATTAATAAATTAAGTGCCAGGTTGTGAGAGTAGCCTCAAGTGTGTGAGTATATATAATGTGCCAGTGCTATAAGTGCTCAGTGTAAGTGCCATATGAGTTATGTACCAAGTTGAAAGTTAGCCAATGAGTGCCAAGTGTAAGTACTGTCACACATTAAGTGCCAAGTGAGTGCCACTACAATAATAAGCCAACTGTAAGTGGCCATTCTTTTTTCAAGCCTTTTCATAGCTCTACCCCTGATAGTCAATTACCGAATATGCCTCATTAAATTAGAGGGTTAGTATCTACCCCTATAGTTTAATATAGGTAATTGAAGGAATCGATGTATAGTATGATATACAAAGTTGTCCAATATAGTATGCTTTACCTAACTTAATGATAAGTTATATGATATTTTTTTATATTCTAACACTAAATTATACGCCAGAATATATTATATAATCTAAAAGTAAGTACCTTAACACATTTATTGAGGGATACTCAGTGAATACCGCTAAATCAGTTTATATCTCATGTAGTTCCTCTGAATCTTATTGTCTCTGACAAGGTCAAAACAGCCACCCTCTTCCGCGAGCCCGCACTCGCGGGTCCGCCTCGCGTGCAGGCGCCCGAGATATTACCGCCGCCGCGTGCGCCGCGTAGGGCGTCATATTACCGGCCCGGAAACGGCGCGAGCGCCAGCCTGGGCAATTTTGCTGTGGAAACCGCCGGCCGATTGCGGCTGCAGGGCGCAATATTCCCCTGTTGCCTAATTGAAAAAAGTAGTTGAGTGATATACTGATAAGTTATATTTACTTCTATAAACTCTATCTAATTTGTTCATACTTCTAATTCCATCTCACAATTCAAGAAATGTACTTTCAAAGAAATATTACTACATGAACTCATTCATTTTTAATTTCCATACTTAAAATATTTTTTTGTATTTAAAAAGCATATTGCGGGGCGAACCTAAGAACTTGTAGATCTCATACAGAGCGCTCTATTTACATCTTAAACTACATATATTTGATTCTGTAT
>JABUQX010133402.1:0-30119 GCA_015478945.1 Trachelipus rathkii | reverse complement strand
CAGATCCTCCCAGAACTCTACGTCGGTGACCCACCCGTTTACCACACGGCACCTATAGTCTTCACGCAAAAAAAAAAAATATAAAACAAAGTGCAGAACAGCCTCCATGAGTGGTTAGCAAAGGTTCGGGTTCCCTACAATTGGCGGCCCGGTCAGAGGTGAGCGTAAATGACCGGTTTTTCAACGGTACCCTCATCCACGGGGAGGAAGTGTGGGGTGAACTGAAAACCCATGCGAGAAGAGGCACCGGATAGCCCAAGGGGCTGTGATGGGAAAAGGGAGGCAACCTTGTTCAAAGATTAAATGGACTTGTAGATTTTGAAATTAAAAAAAAAAAAAAAAAAAAAAAAAAAAAAAAAAAAAAAAACTGACGATAAAGAAGTTCGGATTGAAAGACGGAAAAAATTGGTGAAAAATGAGGGGAAAGAGTGAAGGTTGAAAGATTACATATGTGCAAATGCTAATGCACGAATGCACAACAAATGCACATATTACTGCTGGGGCCGGAGGGATGCAGAAAGTCCCCCTAGCATTGGTTCCTATTACAGTGCCACGCTTCAGATTGTAAACAAGTCTTTCCCACAATCAGAGCATAACACCATAATAAGAATCCCCCTGCGAGGATATGTATATATATATATATATATATATATATATAGTAACAACCTTAACTTAACCTTATATAATAATATATATATATATATGCTATATGCTATATATCTATATATATATATATATATATATATATATATAACATATATATATATATATATATATATATATATATATATATATATATGGTCCTCTGGTGTATGTTTTAACTAAAGGGTGGCTCTCCGATATATATATCTAGAAGGTGGTCATCCGAGGTATAAATACCATGTAGTACTTAAAAATACAAGTAATTTAATTATACTAAATCCCTTTACAATATACATTGGATCTTTTTTTTTAAAAAGTCACTTAGATTTTTTAGACCTTTTATATTATAATCATTTTATTGTCTATTAAATTTCATACTAAATTTTTTATTCAAATTTAGTTTTTAAACTTGTCAATTAAAATTTTTAAGTTTAAATTTATCTATTAATGTTACATTAAAATTTTGAACTAGCTTTCAAATTGTCCGGACATTGAAAATTTAATTCATATTACCGGTGTTTCACACCCGTAGATTTATTTGTAATAACTTGGACCAAAAATTTGGGACTCTTGCATGGAAGTATCCACGTGTGATGGTACATAGTACATACACGTTTCGAGTTTGCATAACAAGTACGTCTTTTCTATCTACACGTAAAATCAGTTGCTGATGATCTCTCATCTTCGTTCAACATTAATATCAACATCTACTCATCTATCCTTTTGTTTTCTACATGTTCGTATCCACCTAACTTCCATCTTTGAGGCGCATAATATTTATGAAAAAAGTTTCTTCATACATTGGGCCTCCGAATATATATATATATATATATATATATATATATATATATATATATATATACATATATATATATATATATATAAATACTGCTGCTCTTTCTTTTGCTCAGGCTTTTATATATATATATATGTGGGGATTAGTGACCCAGTCCCAGGTAGCTGGGCTAATGAAGACCAGATCACCAATCTACATTTCTTCCTACTTCCAAACTAATCTCTGGCGCGGTACCACTTTCGCTTGATCAGTTTGAAAGGAGCCAATGAATAGTGGAATATAAATTTGTATATATATATATATACTCAGTGGACCTCGTGTGGACCAGAGTAATTAATATATATATACAACGAATGAAAAATAATTATTGATTCTCTAATTTACTGCTTATATAAACTGAATGTCCATAAAAGAATCGAGTTTTATTTATGATGATTTTGGGGACGAAAAAGTTTTGTCGTATATTAAATTTAAGTGAAATTTATTTTTTATATTGTTATTAAAAGTTTGCTGAGTTTATTTTATATGGAAGTCGCTTTAATATTTGAAATTATAAAAATTTCATTACGAAGTTATTTCTGAATTTCCGAATATGTGTAACCACGTTATCGAACATGTAGTATAATTTTTATATCTTCGAAAGTGGACAGAGATGAAAAAAACTCTAGTCAAGTTCCGAAGATGATGACAATAATAACAACAATATTTATTGTGATAACGATAACAATAACAGCATACTACCAAGACTTTCTATAATTAGTACTACGAAGCAATAATAATAATAATAATAATAATAATAATAATAATAATAATAATAATAGAAAGCAGTATACTAGCTACACTAAAATAAATGATGATGAATAATAATAATAATAATAATAATAATTAATAATAATAATAATAATAATAATTATTATTAATGGTAATGACTACCAATAATAATTATTATTTGTAGGAATCGTCAATCTCTAGAAATGCAAGCATTCTAGAAGAAAGACAATTTCCAATGTAATAACTTTTATTTTAGGTTCCTAATGTTTCTCGTTTCTGTTTAGAAAACAAGGAAAACAAAAAGAAACCGTAATAAGCAAATGTCTAATTCTTGGAAACTAATTATTATTACAAGACAGGGGTGAAGCCTCTGTCTGGGGGTTCTAATATTTGCTCCACCACCACGGGAAACTAATATTACCAAACCACTAGTTAAATTTTACCATGCACGGATTTGATGATAATTCGGCATCAAATGTTACACAATTTTTTGAAAACTCGCTAAACTTTGGGTTATAAATTTTATTATTTTATGACAAATTTTTATGGATATATATATATATATGAGTCTATATATATATAGAAATTATATTTATGTAATAAAAATTATATAATTTCAATTACAAATAGTAATTTTAATTGGATGAATCATTTCAAGTAGCTATTTCATTTGTCAAATTTTGACCCGAAAATTTTCGTCACGCGATCAACTATCAAAGCTATTTTTTAATATTTTTGAATAAATATTTATGAGTTTATATATACCATTCGTCAGATATATATATAGAGATTGATTTTCAATCATAAAACTCAAAAAGGGGGAAGGTCTAAAAGATAAATTTAAATGAAGTTTCAGTTTCGAGTATGCTCTCAAAAAAATCAAATTTTCGTTATGAAAATTTTGCAATATTCTGATTTATGATTTATTTAATATTTTTAACCTTTTTATTTTCTATACTCTTTACAATCCATATTTAAGTTTTAATATTAATAAAAATGGTTTTCATTTTTTCAGCGACGAGGCAGTAACTTATAACCTACTATCTCAGTGAAATTTTCGATCTTAACAGTAATTCCTTTTATATTAAATTTTCCCCAAATCTTTTACTTTCCCAAGTTTCCCCTTTAGCGTTTTGCTTATTTTTTTCTTGTGTGCGAGTTTATTGTTTGCATGTGTAAAAAAATAAACAAAAAATCAGTATACATCACGTTGGAAAAATGTGTGTGTAAATATTATATTTTTAAGCTTTCACCGAAAAAAGAGAGGATAAAAGAATAGATAAAAAACCTCGAAGATTTCTCCACCTACAATAAAAACTGGACATGAAATTTAAGACGAAATAAAAAAGGTAGGTTGAAAGATGACTGACGCGGATTTTTAGTATTCAGTGATGAAAACTGAAAGACTAAAAAAACGTGGGCCAATCGAATTTTAATTCAACCTTGAGAACTATTCTAACAGAAGCGTATCAATATTGTATAACAACTCGTGGGTCCACTTTTCAAGGTGACTTATTCTAACTGAATAATTCAACAAGAAGAGACTGATTTGATATACAACATTAAACACCTTTCAAAAATGACATATGAACGAATCAAAAACTGAAGCCTTTTTTACTAATATCTGAAATAGGAGAGAAGGGGGGCCAGATGGCCATTAGTGGGAATTTCTAAGTTGTCCAGAAAGGCTTTATGATGACATACCTACACAAATTTCCTAAAATCACCATTTAACGGAAGGAAGGTTTTCAATTCTCCGCTGTTGATTTATAAAAAAAAAGAATCAAAACAGCCCTAAATTAAACATCGGTAAGACGCCTCCAAAATGGCGCGGAACCTCTAAAATATGAAAGGTAGAGACCCGTCTTAAGGATAGGCCTCGATGAAAGATGTTAAGCTACTCGATACTGCATTGAAAATGATCTCGTAGAATTTCTTTCGACTCGGAAATGCAAAATATGGGACAGAGTCTACTGAGCGTGCAGTAATTAAGAGTGAGAGAGTGAGCTTCTCGGTCTCGATCGCTTCCTTATATACTCGATAGAGAAGATGCGAAAAGAGTTACCGACAAGCAATTAATCAAATAAACATCACTTTGAATTAATGATGTTATAAAAACAAATTTACTATCAAAAGATAGCAAATTTAAAACTATATAATAAATAAATAAATTTATTGAATAAATCGATATGACTTTGTTATAAAAGTTATTGAAAGTTTATGATGGCGGGCTTTAGCAACTCATCACGTGTTTGATACAGGATATTTTCCTTCCCATAGAAATTACATAATAATTGTAATTTTTTAATTCATGATAATTACCAATTTTAACAATAATCAAAAGAACCAGTGTTCTTTTCTGATTAATTTGGTATAAATTTTATTTCTCTCGGATAACTTTGAGCTAAAATATGTCACAATTTCAATATAGAAAAATAGGTTTTTTTTGACCTAAAAAAACTTGACCTTTCATTTCGAAAAGGTCAATGACATTTATACAAGTAAAAAAAGGAATGTCTTAAGACCATTTTGACCTATAAATCAAGCCTGACATTTATGAGGAACCGAAGTGGCTAGGGGGAAGAGAAAAATTTCTAAGTGTGACATTTCACCAGTTTCAAAGCCTATTTTTTTCAGGTGACTTGAAATGTTTATAATTATTAAAATATTACTTTGAACAATATAAAATTTAATCAAAATGTAGTTCTATCTCTTTTGTATAATTAAGGGAAGTTTGAAATTTCAAAACGTTGTCAAAAGGAATTTAAATGTAAACCGGTTTTTTGTATCAGTTTCATTTTTCTCAATTTTGTGGAAGGAGGAGGTTATTTATATATATATATACTTATATATATATATATATACATTGAAATATACATTCTTTTTGGCTGAAAATTGGTATGATAATAGTTTTTGACATGAATAAGAAGAATCCGGTGAAATTTTTAACAAAAATAATAAGGGGGGGGCTCCAGCCCTTAACCCCATAACCCCATTTTTAGGGGTTACAGGTAACCCAGGGGTCCCAAACTAGGGACTTTAACTATTTATGATTAAATGAATTAATATTGTGAATTTCAAGGGCGTAGCCCAATTATAAAGGATACTTTACTCTTATGAGCCTTTATCAGACTACGGTATTGAAATCTGAAATTTCTCGGTGCAAAATTGCACCGACTCTCAGAGCAAGTTTTTATTAATAAATTTTAGTTTTTATATAAAAGTGATCATTAGGATTATTATTTACAAAATTTTAAAAGGAAATAACGATGACTAATGCATTCACAATTCCCTTGATCACGATCGCAAATTAACCACTCGCGAATCCAGTCATCAAAACCCAAAAGGAAAACTGGCCACAAGTGGCGAATGAAGTAATTTAAAATAAATTACGACATATATATATATATATATATATATATATATATATATATATATATATATATATATATATATATATATATATATATATATATGGTGAAAATAAAGAAGTTACCCGCATGATATCTCCAAAAGTAGAAAAAACGCGCTACCAGTAAAGCATAATATATTTATATATATATATATATATATATATATATATATATATATATATATATATATATATATATATATTAATATATATATATATATATATATATATATATATATATATATAGAACATAAAAATCAATGTATTAAAAAAAAAATTTTTTTATATTTTACAAATAATTACTTAAACTAAGACGCATGCTTTGGGTGGTACTTTTTTGAATTTTTTAGCACCTAGCATGGGTAAAAAAAAAAAAAAAGAAAGACTAAACAAAATATATACACTTTATAAATACCAAAAATATATATATATATATATATATATATATATATATATATATATATATATATATATATATTGGAATCTATATATATATATATAACATATATATATATATAAAAATAGATATATATTAAATTTTGTTTCTAATAACTTTAGAGGGAATAAATTTTTAATCTTTTCCTTTTTTAATAACATTTTCTATTGGTTTACGAGAAGAAAACGAATTTTGTTTCGTATACTTTAGTAATATTTCTGAGATTCTAATGTGAAGTTGTTTTATGATTTATACGAAACATAAAGGGCCAGAAATATTCCAACGATTTTTGAATACCATTGGAAATCAAAATAATTTTAAATAAAGGTTAGTATATAATTTTTTTAAAACTAGTAATACCCCAAGGGTAGACCGCACTGATGGCAGGAGTCAGGGGGTCTCTCGGCCTTCCGGGGAACAACAGGGTAGGAGACTATTTCCCCCCTCCTGGGAGGGTCTCTGGAACCCCCCGCTCTTTGGTATTTTGGGTGTCGCGGGGTTCCTCCGCCCCTCCTACGGGGTATGGAAAACGTCCCCCTCTGTTCCCCGTCGCCCCCTACTTGGCCGTGTAAAATACTCTATATATATATATATATATATATATATATATATGCATATAATTCTTATATACTTTCTACCATATATATATATATATATACATATATACTGCTATATATATACTTTGTTTGTTATATTATTTTATGACAGCCCCAACTAAAAGTACGAAAAGTACCAAATAAATTCTTGATCCTCAGTAAACTGCAAACTTTTTGTTCAGTGCATTCGCGAAAACTTTTACGGAAGGATTTTTTTTTTTATTTTTATGAAATATTGTTATATATATATATATATATATATATATATATATATATATATATATATATATATATATATATATATTTATATATATATATATATATTTTTTTTATATATATATATATATATATATATATATATATATATATATATATATATATATATATATACGTATTTTTTAATACATTGATTTTTATGTTCTACATATATCTAGTAAACTTTTCTTCTAAATAAAGTTTTCTTCAAAGTCTATAGTTTTTGCTTCCTTCATGGTAACCTTAGCATATATATATATATATATATATATATATATATATATATATATATATATATATATATTTATATATATATATATATATATATATATATATATATATATATATATATATATATATACCAGCCTTCTCAGCATCAGATATATCAAAAAAACTATAACAAATATAGCAAAAATAACATTTTTGATTTCAGGAAGCAATTTCATCGATGAAACTAAAATATATTTTATTCTAATATTTATTATTAACACCTTAAATATTAGTATAATCTTAGGACTGACAGCGCACGTTCTCAGTAACCTTCATTTCGGCAGTGGTACGAGCAGGATTTGCCAAGTATAGTTTTCTTTTTGTATGCTCTGGAGAAAATGTTAATTTTTCTTTGTGTGTTATTTCGCACACGGGAGTTCGAGCTGACGGAGGACGGACCGTCGTCCCAGTACTGACCAGGAAACCCCGACTCTGTCCATCTTTGTTGTTTACCCTGGGGATATCTTTTAGTTAAAAAAAATCGACATTTGGCAACCTTAACGTTCACTCGTAGCGATGGAGCTTCTTCGTTCTTCTCAAAAAAATTATCATTATCATACAGATTTTCCAACATTTTTAACAATTTTAAAATTTTCAAAAGCGTTATTTTTTTTTTTTTAATTTCATGGATAAAAATGTCTCATGATTAATAAAATTTTATTTATTTTCCTGTAGCTGTTATAGTTTTTTTGTTACATGCATGTTGCTTTCGGGAGGCTGACCATATATATATATATATATATATATATATATATATATATATATATATATATATATATATATATATATTATATATATATATATACTATAAATAAAGATATATATACTGCTTATATATATATATATATATACTCTGCTCTTATATATATATATATATATATATATATATATATATATATATGCGGTCTAGTTTAATTTAGAATTTAATAATACCTCTAGAAAAGTGTTGTACGACTTGCGGTAGATACCTTTCTAGAAATGTGATTTATTACATAAGTGGACAACCGGTTTTATCCAGGGCTGAGACGATATAACATGACAAAAATCCCAAAGGGTTGTCTATTCATAGACTCGAATATATTTCAGTTTAACACCTTGTAATTATAATTAATCAAAAGGCAAATTGGTCTTACGCAAGTATTTGAGAAAAGATCGATTTGTCACAATGTCATAAGTTCATTATAATTTCAATTAAGAATATTAATACCACCGGTCCTCACAACTTAATTATTCATTTTCTATATTTTATTATTAGTTTAAGTGAGGAAAAGGAGCACCACCTTTCCTCAAAATTTCTAAATTTTATTACTATCTTAAGTGAGGAAAGGACCAACTTTGCTCACAATTTATTTTCATTACCGATTGAAATAATTAAACTTTTTGGATTTCGGATAATCGACAACCCTTTATCTAGCCAATCGCGTTTGTTTCTGATTATTTGTCGTGCACGGTTTAAGGATAAAAGGGATTGGAGAAAAATATCTTTTAAATATATAAGGGGTTCTCTACGAAGGGAAAAAATCCCCCCCCCTTTTTTTTTTTTATATATATATAGAAGTTTACTCCGAGATATTTTTTGTTCTTTCTCCCCCTTTTTACGACTCAAGTATTTAATTCAACTATATATATATATATATATACTTATATATATATATATATATATACATATATATATATATATGATATACAACATACATTATATACTTATATATATCAATACAGTATATATATAAAAGGACAAAAAAGTGACAACCAGACTTAAATTTTGTTGATATAAATATTTTTATCTATATCAGTGATAACTTCCACGACGCAACATTACTGTAATTATGAGCAATTTTTTGATGTGTCATCGAAGTATGTAAGTTCCTAACCTCTTCTACAGCTCTTCTGTTCGTTCCTATCATCTCTTTCTATCCTAGTCTTTACAAATGGCGAGAATGGACACTTATTTCTATAATATCAGAGATACTTCGAATAAGACGGGACTGTAATTTTGAAGCATTTATGTGTTCGAATTAAGCCGACTGTAATACCTCTTCTCAAGTCCAACTCTCTCCAGTCTTCCCTTTCTATCTATCATCTCTTCTATCCATCTTTCCATTAATCATGTCTGGCGAATTTATATATAACCATATTCCACCCAGAAATGAATAGTAATCTTTTTAACTAAGTTCATCACTTAAATAATTTATAACTACTAGATAGTTACTAATAAGACTTAGGGTTTCATCAAGTTTACCACTAATCCCCAATGGGTTGGAGATTAGTCAGAACCTTAAACTTTTCATATAAACATCAGTATTTTACATATTAACATTTATCTAACAGCCGTCAACATTTAAAACTCTCTAAAGCCTTTGAGATGCTAAACATGTATTAATTTGCATTTCAATTTCAATCGATATTTTAAAAATTCACTCAATATAAATCAAATGGTTTATTGTAACTTAATACTGCACTATTTTATTGTATTATTATCAATACGTTAATATTATAACTCATTCGATACACTCATTCGCTGTAAACTGGAACGAAGGCGAAACTAATTAGCCTTCTCCTTTCGAAGTCCGAAGAGCATTATCTATTATATATATATTATATATATATTAAAATATATAATACTATATACTTATATATAGATATATATATATAATATATATATGATATATATTAATTATTATATATTCATATACATATATATTATAATAATATTATACTATATACTATATATATAATATATATATATATATTATAATCTATATAAAAGTAAATAATTATAATATATATCATATTATTCATATATTATATACTATTATAATAATATACTATATATTATGTATTACTATAAATATTATATATTATATTATATATATATATATAGTTATATATATTATATATTATTATATATATTATATATATATAATATATAATATAATATATATAATATATAATATAAATAAAAAAAGTCCAAATCACTGGTTACTCTCATCAACGCTTGCCTTTCGTAATGCTTGCCGTCCATTTTTAGTTTTAACTTTATACAAAATTCTTGTTCAAATATACGTACCAATCGCGAGCTACCCCCAGTTGATTACATTATTTTCAAGGAAACTGGAATTATCGAATTTCCACCCTTCAATTGAGCTACTCCTGGCCTTCGTCATGTTAGATATGAGAGTGGGAAGAAAACCTTAGGCATCCTTTGCAATCAGCCACTTTTAGATTGTCCATCAGTAACTTCGGCTTCTCTCGCAGTGCTGATTCATTAAGAACTAATAACAGTTCTGACACAGAAAAATTATGATGAAGAAAACCCCATCGTGACGCGCTGAGCTGCTCAGAAGAGGAATGCCGAACGCAACAGCTTTGGATTTTATCCTGCCCTACGAAAGGAAAATGACCCAATGG
Source organism: Trachelipus rathkii (assembly GCA_015478945.1). Lineage (NCBI taxonomy): Eukaryota > Metazoa > Arthropoda > Malacostraca > Isopoda > Trachelipodidae > Trachelipus > Trachelipus rathkii. The sequence continues at coordinate 19,530 of JABUQX010133402.1, read as the reverse complement.
AACATTTAAAAAAAGCTTTTTTTATTGAAGAAGCACTCTATCTCAGTACGTGAAGGAAAAGGAGCTCTAAATTGCCATTTGGACCAGTTCAAAACTATTACCGAAATTTTACCGAATTTTGATAAAATTAGAGAAGAATGTATTATCAATTCAATGCCGGCCTCAACAGAGTGTTAACTGCTCCAGCTGTCTGTTGGCCTTTTGCGATCGGTTAAAAGATAATGAGATTCTACATTTATTACCGGACTGACTCTTCCTCTAAGCATATTATACAATCTCGTTGAAATTCACGGAAGACTCTCTTACGTCAACGGCCGCCGAAAGCTAGCTTTTTTCCCAAAGCAAAAAGGTCATGTATTTCAACCGTATTCTGCATTAAGACTCAAACCAACTAGCGAGAAAGATGAGTTCACAGCCCAGAAAGTTCTGGTTGTTCAACCGTTTTAATCTCGTTAGATTTTGTTTACTGGGAAAAACAAGGCAAGTGCGTCAGGGGATTTATTGGGATTAATAAGCAGAAGGGGGCTTTATACGCTTGCTCTACAATGAATCATGGGTTAATTTGTTCGAACCTGGTCATGTGGTTGCATTATTATGTGGGATTTACAAAATCATGCCAGAAAATGTATTGAAGACATCAAAAATACGATGTGATTTTACAAAATCATGTAAGAAAGCCACTGGAAAGTTAACCAAATAAAAGACCGACTGGACGAGTCTCTTTGTTGACATTTTTTTTTGTCAAGAACCTTTATCAACAAGCTGCTTAAATAATTTTGGCTTCGACCTAGATTAATATTCAATTTTGAAAACCTTTATGATCAGCATAATATTTCAGCGGTGATGGTAGAGATAGATACTCAAGAGTGTAGTGTTATGGAACCAGTTCCGATTGCGGTCCTACTATGTCTTTCAAGGAGAAGATATATTAAAGACTTTCTAAAAATAACCGTAGTCGGATGATTCACTCTGGAGATTAGTTCGGTACGCAGCTTATAAAATCAGAATTTAGCCAAGGTTGCTTCACTATCAAATATATTGCTTGTTCAAATTGACCGGAGCTAACAATATGAATAAAGGGTTGCTTTAACGTTTCTACAAGTAGTTCGAAAAGTAAAAAAATGAAAAGATAGATCGTTATCTACACTCAATGTATGGACACATTTAAGTTGGTTGAGTAAGATGATTTCAACAGAAACATTGCCTCCAAGCAGAAAACTTAGGTTGATTGGGTGGAAAAGAAGTCAGCTGGTTTTCTAACTGGTCTGTATAAAAGAATGCGTCATGGTGAAGAGGGAAACAAAGAACACATATTGCACAGTAGTGCAAAAAATTAGACCCACAGAGTTGTGGAGAAACTATATAAAGCCCTTTCTTCAGATGTATTATCGATGAGGGATTTTAAGAATTGAGAAAAGTGTAAAGCAAAAAATACTTTTCAATTTTTCATTACCGTTTTTAAAAGAATCATCAAAACAACTACATCATTTGCAAGAAATTTTAATAGTAAGCTTCCAAATTTTTTTTGGAAAACCAATTTAATTGTGCAAATCTTAACATATTTTATTTGAAGAACGGAAGCATGTCAAAAAATTATTTACAACAGTTAAAACCACTTGATTATTTCTACAGGCCTGGACAACTCGTTTTAGAAGATCTGCTTTCAACAAGTTAGGCAGTAAATTAAGGAGCGGATACGACACACTTTCACGGCTCTGTATTCAAAAACAAAAAATTTATTAAATTACACAGTTAATAGCAAATTTAAGAGCTCATTTCTCTTTAGAAGTAGAAGTAGAATTAGATTTCACGGAAAAAAATCCAAAGAAAAAGGTAATATCCTCGTGAAAAATCAATAGATGAAGCTATTCGGAATTCTCAACGGCTGAAAACTAAGAATTAATAGCTTTTTCAGTGTATTTAGATTGTGACAGACAAGTATCGAAGAGATTAGTAAAAACCAAAGAAATTTTAGAAGATTGTTCCTGGTTATACCCAAAGAAATTTAATAACGAAATCGTAATGCTTGTTAGTTTTCCTACGGAAGTCCGCTTTTGTAATATCTTCTGAAACTTTGTAAAAGTGAAGAAGTCAGGTTATTGCATAGGAGAGCTCGAACAGTTTGCAGACATTAGTTATGAAAATTACAATGCTGAAAAAACTTACATTAAGAAAACAAGACCAAAATCTAAATGAGCCTGGATTAAATCTGAAATTTGGCAAGTATAATCTGAATATTGACAAGAAGACCCGAAAATCTATATATGGTGCTGCTCTGACAAAAAAATAAACACATGTTTCCCCAGTGATTTATCATGCGCCCTTTTTTGTTTTTGAACTCGTGTTACAATCGGAATTGTTTACCCAAAAAATGTAGCGCGTTACAAGGTTTGTACTACCCCATACCTGCTTACTTTACTAAAGTCACCTGTGAAAAGGTATTTTCTAAACTTAAAAAGTTAAGAACGACTTAGATACTACTTTTTGCCTGACCTTATGTCTTAATACTTCTTTCATGACTGTAGAAGCGAGACCTTGTTCAATATACTTGGATAAAAAGATGATTCATAGATATGAAAGGTAAGGGGGCCCCCAGGACCAGTGAAGAGAACGGTCCCAAAAAAAGTTTAGGTACGTAAACAATTTGTCCTTAGAATTTGTAACAATTAAAATTCACAATAAAGAGGCAATTCCAGTTTTTCTTTTTCCAATATGGTTTGTTATGTGTTTTTTTGTATACCATGCTTGTGTTTCTATTTAATATTATCTGTGAGTTAACAGTAGGATTGAATATCATCTCTCTTTCACAAAACATCATCACCTAACTATTTATCTATTACTATCCTATATATTTTTTAAGTTATATAGACACTCGGTTTAATATTTAAGTATCACTTAATTTTTCTTAGCAGGAACTAGATTTTATCCGGGTAAAAAAATTATTAAAATATTTATTGTGAAACTAAACTACATCAAAATAGTTCTTAACTTTTTCCTCAACAAGTGAATTTAAAATAGCATAAATGTGCTTTATATAGACGTCAAGAAAAATTCTTACATATTAAAAAATTTCAACAAATCTCTCTCTAAATTCCCGAAGGCCTTCAATTTTCTTTAGCCAGGGGCCTCCAAAGGAGCAGCCGGGCACCCTGCCTTGATTGTCACCGGGTTTGTCCAGCTCGGCAACGTTGAGCACGACAGAACGGACCCCAGTACAACGTGTTCCATTTATGTTTTTCAAAGTCCGGCTCTGATCAAGCGACAGTATAGGTCTTAGGCTGGTTGGAGCGAGAGATCCTTAATAGGGATGTTTCCTTTCCGGCGCGAAACAAGCTAAGAGAGATGGTGATACAGGTAAGCCCGACTGGCACGTAGACGTTTGCCCTCCGCGTCAAAGCGGAAAACAGCGGCAAAAATCAGAAGACGTGGAGCTGCATGGACCTCTAACAAGGAGCAGGGGATGAGAGAGTCTGTTTGTGTCGCGGAAGAACCACGATGGTTCGTGGATTTCTCGTAATTAGAGGTTGCAGGAAACTGTCCAGAGCCACAGGAAACACCCAAATTTGGGGTGATCGATTACCCCGGCACTGGAAGGCGATATGTTATCGAACGGAAGCGGAAAAAGTTACGGATAACTTACAACGCACGGCGGGCATGGGCAATGATTATAGAGGAACACTATCTGAAGAGTGGTTCGTGTTGCCCGGCCCAGCATTATGAAAGAGGAAAGTGAGAGCAGCTTCCTTGCCCCCGGGTCAGCCTTCGAGCCCGGTCATACCTTGATTATGCAATGGACGCCACGTGCTCCAAGACAAGAAGGGGCCCCAGTGGACAGAGAGGGTGTATGGGCCCTTTCCATTAGGACAAATGGATGTTTGTACATTCGGTGAGAGGAGAGATCAATGTGACATATAGGGATTGGGGAGACCGATAATTATATTTCTGTTGGTGAAAATTTAATGGCAGCTTTTAAAACATCTTAACGAAGGGTTAAAAGTATTTTGAACGTGGTGCCCATGTAAACCAGTTTACTTGAGATGGAAGGATAAAGACAGACACGGTAAAAAAGACGAGGTTGGTTCGTGCAGGGGAATCCCTTGCTGAGAGGGGAACCGAATAAATGTCCGGTGTGATAGGGCACGTTGTGGGTGATTCTGTCAAATGAGTCAAAAATATGTTAATCCGAAGCATGCGGATACAGGAACTCTGAGGCAATATTGTTACCCCCTTCAAGTTGTACAATGTTTTTGTAGGCTATGAAAAGATAGGGACGATCTCAGGAATTAGACGGGGAAGCAAGTACCCGTTTGCTTTGGGCACCGGAGAAGAGCACCGAGTACCAAGAATAGGAAGCGTTCCTCATTTGGCGTAGGTTGATCGGCACGGTCCCAGTAGATTTCTTTAGTATTTTGAAGAAGCCTAAACGATCATTTAAGGACATGGAGGCGGCCTTACCCCAGAAGATCATGTACCCAACAGGATGACGTTGGCAAGGTTAAATAACATTAAAAATAAAGCAACATGTGGCAGAAGTAAAAATATTGATTAATATATAATAATATAAATCGTCGTCGAAGATGATTGATTTTTATTCTCTCTGGCGGTTTCAATGGAACGGTGTTGTGATGAGGGGGATTCGTGGAAAAATTGGTGAGTAAAGTTGGGAGGGACAAGGTATTTTTTGGAGAGCCAAAAGCTTAGCGTTCTTATTGTCTAGGATGTTGGGTTAGTTCTTGTTTGTACGGTTTCTCCTTTGTTTTCTGCATCCCCCGAAGCCGAAGGACATGGTTGCTGTGTGGTGTACAGCTACAACGCCTTCATAATGTCCAGTCCAATTACAGGCATCAACCCCTACTGGTTCGCTGGTCTGGAACGACCGGGAGAGGCGGTCTCAGTCCTGTTGGGCCCCAAGCCTAATGGTACGATCATCCCCCTTTCTGGAACAAACGTTAGCCAGATGGAGTTTTGGAAAGCAGAAACACATTACATATAATGCCTCTGCAACAAACAAAAATTTCAGAAATCGTTAAAAATAGGAACCTATGTCTGTCACCAACAGACTGAGCTCAATCATTTCGACAAAAAGAAAGCATTGTTCTTTATTATAAAGGTTTGACAATAAAATGAAGAATTGAACGTTACTATTATAACTCACAAAATTATTACAAACACTACCAGAATAAATGATGTGAACCATTTGAGATATAAACCCTACTAGCCCAACATGCAATTCAAGAAATTTTTAGGACACAATTAGTTAACATTTGCACCGTACTAAAAATTCTAAGGAATTATCGATAAAAATTAAACATCATATGATAACCCATGCCAACAAATTGGTAGTGGGAATTCTTAAAAGAATAATCTAGATCCCCATAACCGATTCGATAATCTGAACCAGACTACAAAAAATTCGAGATCTGCTGCCACCATGACAAAAATGCGCAGAAAGATCTAACCTAGAACAATATTTTTAAAACAAGAGATAATAAACGTGTATAACCTCTTGGAAGTCTCGTATCAACAAGTCTATCTGAGAACGGTTCCTCGATCTGTTCAATTCGGTTGTAAGGTTGGTGATTCTGAACTCCTGTTAAATCTTCATGAAGTTCACATTTATGAAGAAATGCCAAAGTTCATTTCGTACCGACACACTTACAATGTTGTTTATACTGACAGTATGTTATTTAAAATTGGCACTAAACATATTTTTTACAACAAAATAATAACTGCACAACGAGAGATCTAGTCCTGATAAATGACTTGAATAATAATCGATGGTCATTCATGAGTCATAATATCTCTTTGCGTGTAGTTCAGAAATTCACATGAAACTGTTCTCTCACGGCTACAATTCATCCGATATATTTAATTCCCTGTCAATCTCACTCGGGAGTCTCAATTTAAAATGGTAACATTTCAAAAAAAGAAGGAAGCAGTATATTTCGAATCTCCCATCATCCTATGTGCGTCTTGAATTAAGGCGCTACATACATGTTGATCCATTGTAACATTCAATTGCCACAGGGTTTAACATTGGATATAATTTCATAAAAAATTATCCATATATACTCAAATAGAAGACAAATAGGTCATATAAAGCGAGGACAATTGGTGAATCGTTCTCTTTTATAGCCAGTCATTGTTGATATCTGCAGCATCATTGTGAAGAACAGCAAGTATATCCCAATATTCTATAGACCAAACATCGACTACACTTTCTCTGTGTATAATAAAATAAAAATAAAAGATCACCTCAAATATAAGTGCTTATGCATTCATACTAACAGGAAAAAAAAACTAGTCAATGAGTTTTATTACCTTGATCTCTACTGCTGGTTTTTATAAATAAGATCAATTTCTGCTAAGCTGATTACAATTTCTTCATGGACAATTTGAATAACATCAGTTAGTTTCGAAATAGATAGAAAGATACTAAATAAAAGAGAACAGTACTCTATTATGAAATGCCTGTAACAGTCTTCAAGAGTCAAAGATTCTTCTTCAAGAAGAGACATTCCTGCAGGCTGTTACATACCGAAAAAAAAAGATTAAGAGAAGTTTTCTACTCGTAAAAAACGTTCGAAAATGCACTTTCAATAAAGTAAATAATTTTTTTTCTTTGAGTCACAATAAAAATACTTCAAAAATGCAGGTAAAACACAAATAATTCGAAAAAAAAACTACCATTATCAATAATATCAACAATTTATTAAATCTACAAGCGAAAGTTAGTAGTTTTTACCAGTTCTAATGTGACTAAGCCATAATCATAAAAGATCTTTCATTCGATAAACAAAGTTTTTTCACATCTCCTTGCAAATAGTTTCATAAGGAACTGTTGTTTTCCATGATCGTGCAAAGCCGAGGCTAATATGCAGTCACAATCTCAAGTCTAGATATCGTGTTGGGGCAAGATGCGATGTGATTGTGATGTCCGTGGTCCATAGGATTGGTGGCCAAGTGCCGTATATGTATTGGAGAGTATGGGTGAGATGCTGAGTGGGATATCTCATAAAATGGGCAATTTGGAAGAGAGAGTAATTCTTTTATTAGAGAAGAAAACAACGATATTACAAATAATCACTAAAGTGACTGCTCTGAGTACAAAGTGTTAGAAATATCTTATTTTTTTTAAATCTCACAGTTCGACCTCCTGAACTATAAAGTATTCAGAGAGAACACTTCAATCGGTATTTAAACGCACCAACTAACATGGACAATGATAGGTAGGAGGTTGAACTCTGCGACCTCCTCATTGCCGCGAGGCTCCGTCAATTCATCCAGCTCGAAAGCGGTTTATGAAAGGTTATTTCAGCTGGACGTTTTGGCAGAATTGTAGAACTACGGAACTATCGAACACCACACGTTCTCTGGCAGCATGTCATTGGCATGAGCCGGACAGTTGTTATTGTTCGATTTCCATGTAAGTTCCCCTCCCTCACAGTTTTGTTCTTTCCCTCTGAGAAGGGATAAAGTAATTCTATAAGAATCCAAAGTTTATAATATTTTCCCATTTAAAAGCATACTTAAATTTAATACGTCATAGAAATTAACGTGCGAAAGTTTGTTTTTTGGCATCTCTCATACCATACCAAATCTATTTACAAATACTCCCTATGAATCTTTAAAGGGACATAATTTTACACAAAATTACCTGCATAATTATTAACTACATTGGCTGACAAGTCCATAATGACAGCCTCATAAATCCATACCCATCATTTATCGGCCGCTTCAACGGTCAGGTGTGAGAAGACAAGAGTGTAATAATCAAAGTTCTTGTGCTATATTTTATTGCTCAACTTCCTTGTACTATTGAAACGCGTCGCTTTTTTCACTTATATTGAGTCACGCCTTCTCACTCAACATAATCTCTCATCGGAAACTCTACCATTGTAATAACCTCAGATAGAATGAATAGTAATCGATTCTTTAAAGATCTGGGCTTCCAAGAAAGACGTTAAAGTCCTAACAAAGAGAAATTCAGATAGCGATTAATTAGTTTATAGGTAATACGGACCTTGTCGGTAGTAATGCTTTCACCCTCCAGTACTCTCTGAAGGAATACTTTTTCTATTTCGTGTATTTCTGTGCTCACATAGAACAAAATTCGTCTTTCTCTCATAAACTAGACGTAGTATATGCGCTTTGTCAGATTATCCTTATCACTGATAAAGCGTAAAGATCGTAAAAAGAGTTCAGTTACACACAGTTTCACGATTATTAGTCTAACTCTCAGGTTTTTACAGTATATAATTAAATAAAAAAAACTCATAAATTTAACATGAAGCAATATATAATAATCAAAAGCCATTATAATAGCTAAGTCGAAAATGTTCGATCTAAATTCTGATACATATTTTTGAATATAATAATGAGACTAAGAAATAAAAATATGTCAAATTATTCATAAATCGATAAAAAATAGGTTAATTAACTTAAAACATTTGACATTACACTAAAGATGAAGAAATCAATAAATAAAATAATCACAAAGGAAAAGCACGTATCCAATGTTGTAGTTTCAAGCGAAGCGAAAGCCCTGATATTATTCTGTTAACATAATATTGAGGAGTTGGTACAGAATAATTTATCATAAGATTGTATAGCAAATATTTAGAGACATTACTATTTCACTTTTTGAAGATTATCGTATCATGTGCTATAATATATTAGGCTAATTGTAAACCCATGATATATAAATAAAAAAAAGATAATGACGTGTGTAAGTTATTCAAGATATGCAAGCGCGTATACCTCGAACCACTAAGCGGTAACTTTCCCAATTTCGCTACTCTTTTCGATTTTCTTCTCTTAAAATCTCCAATCGTCTAATTCTCCATATTGCATAGTTTTCCTGTCATCTTTCTCTCACATATATTGCAAGGTTATACAAGTCGAGAGATATGGCATTAGTGCGAACTTGCATAACTTCTTCAGACGATGCGCGAATAATAGCAAGAACACTCAGCAAAATAAATTCTATTTAGTTTCGATTTAGCTGCGGCAATGACATCATAGTTCTCCTTTAAAGCATAATTATCAATTTCTTTGACGTGCAAAAAATAAACCAATCGCTTTCCACCTCTCTCTTAGTGTCTACTTTAAGTGACCTTTCTTGCGTGGGTAACGCAGTAACCTGCGTATCTCTCATATAATATTCTAATTTTCTTCGCTCGATGCACCAAACAAAACAAAATCACACAGTCTGACAATAATTATCAGCCTCTTGCTATTACATGCCTTCAATGTTAGTGCTGCAGGGAATGTTTCGAGTGGAAGTCTACATACTCACGACACTCTACCTTAATATCATAAGTCATCGTGCAGTGCTCGAAAGCACCATTCCCTATGCGGTCATAATATTATACAAGAATACTCCGATGCTAATTATCGTATAACTAATGTACATGGCGCTGTCCTTCCAATAAGCGCTTCTATCCAAGGTTTTCTTTTGCTAATAACTTTAGCAACACAATATCATCCTGCGATAGTACGACGAGAGAGAGCGTTGCAGTTTACCTGGGCTTCTTAACCTCCTTACATATGCATCTTTTAGGTATTCCCTTTTGGTAATCGCTTATAGCAATCAAAGCGTGTGCGTGTGAGACCTCATCCACTGGCTTTAACATTTAACACACTTCTTTTTTACTTTCAAGCGCGAGCTTGCGCCCATTTCACCTGCTTCATATCGCACCACTCACTCGTAAGCGTGTCGTGAGCGTGGTTGCTGCGGCGGTGGAGCGATTTTTTGCGACTACTAACAAAGCCAATTCCTTCGTTTGCTCTCCGCAGACTATGCGGTTTGTCACCTGTAATTCAACTGATTAATTATGCAACGCTCTTAAAAACTGTATCCTTATTAACCTTGTTCACTTAACTTGTTCACTCTGTAGGAATTCTCACACGCACTTCACTACGTCTTTATCTACGGCTAAGTCCCTACCCATCCCAAACCGCCCTACTAAATATATCTAATATATATATATAAGTATAATTAATATATATATATATATATTATAAGGTTATAATATGAAATAATATACGAATATAGTAGAAAAAGTAGTGAGGAGTATATATATAATGGAGATTATTTTTATATATGCGGTATTAGCTACGTTCTAGAGACAACCCTAACCTATCACTTTCTCTATAACTTCACCTGACATTCCTACGATCATTAATCAACCTATTTCATTATTATCTACTCTCGATTCTTATCCTCTCATACGTATATAGACTAATACTTAAATTAATATAGAATTAAGTACATATTATTTTAATTATTAACTTAGATAAAATATTGATTAATAAATTTCACTAAAGTAGTCATAAATAGAACATTTACAAGAACGTTTAGTATAGCACATATAAAGATATAGATAGGGAAATATAAATAGCTCTGAATACAATACTATGGGACACCCTTGAAACTGCCGTACACACTATGTTTGATACTCCAGCTCGCATGGTTCGAGTTTAGGCAAGGAGAATGATGGGAACTACTGTCGCAACTAATATACTGAACTTACCGCTAATCCTAGATATTTACTATCTGCACTTTATTTACTAATAATAACTATAACTCATATCTAAAGACGAATTCAATATAAACATACCTCAAATCAAGATAGCGCACTAGATATATGCATAAAACAAATCCTATTATCACCTCCTATTTAAGAAATACTAAACTATAACACTACAATATATGTAATAGACTAATATAGCATGGTTATTAAAGTATGGTATACCTTATATGGTGGATAAGCTTCTTTATATGTAATACTCCTGCGTTATCTATAAGTTCTCCGTAATAGAAATGAGAAATAAATAAGCCAGCTGCATCACACGATACTAGGATAGATATAGTACTACTCGATAAAGTATACCCATAATAATTCATATTATATATATATAGTGCATCTATCCCACAGTAGTACAGAGAAACTGTACTTACTCACCTCTACACCTATAAGGTTATCATAAGCTAAATAAATTATCGGTTTCGTAATCTCACATATATACAATAGTGTCATAAGTACCTAAAGGATGAAGTAAAGGTCTATATAGTGTAATTAGTATTTAAATTGTAGGTATTGTTACTTATAACTATAGATATAATACAACAAGGATCGGTATTTTTTATTATTTTTATTATAATACATAGCCTGTACCTTACTAACCCATACGTACTAATGATGTAAATGAAAGGTATATTAAAGTATAAGTATTAGGGTCTATAATATGAAACACTCTAGAGATACGAACAGATTCCCTAGGTCAATATAGAGCCTATAACCAGAAGGTACAATATATATATATGGGGTATAATATATAATGTGATAGAGAGTACAGACCTAGTAAGTATATAATAGTAGTATATTACAAGGAAGTACTCATATGTACATAGGATAATATATATCTATAAGTAGATATTAATAGAATATATACCGGAAGAAGATGAGGAGATACTTTATATAATAAATATACTGCGCAGTAAACGGTACACTATATATAGGGTAAGCACAAGATAACATATCGTATATACTTATAAATTATACATTATTAGTATCCACATGTGAAAATAATTTATAATAGCTACCAATACTGTATATTAATAATAATTAAATTATCATAATATATATCTAAAATAATTAATATATAATATATTATTAACAATATAAATATATCTATATCTAAGATTAATAATAATATAATATGATTAAATTAATAATAATATATTTATATATCTAAGATACCATATATATGTTCGTGAAAATTAATTGTACAATATATAATTATACTTTTCTATAAACTCACACATCCAATTAGATTTTCTGAGACATACAATCTCGAATCTAGCTCTTGAGATTTATGAGTCCCGGATGGACAGCACTCTACTCTCAGCCAAACCCTACAGCGCACTTCAAGATGCTATAAGTACCCTGTTGACATCTATCTCATAATATTAATCGAACCAGCATATAGCCTTGCTACTCATATTTTGATATGTAGTTCGTTACGTACTCAGACAGATATTTAAATGAGGAATATGTCTCTCTAGGTGCTCTCAAAACATAAATAAACTTGTGAGTCATGCTTCGGGTAGAGATAGAACAGGAATATCAAAGCATATCATAATTGGGAAGCCTTATGATGGTGTATTGCTTCTTTGGTGTGTGCACTCTGTATGACTTCCGTGTGTCGTAGCCCACCAATCTACCTCAGTGAGTATCCTCACAGTCAACCACAGTGATAAACCTTGCATTTCCACCTCTCACAACAAACTAGATAGGAACTTTTTACTTCTTTTATATTCGACACCACTTTATACTCTATCTTATGGAGTATGGTTACATGTGTAATGGCAAGTGGGGTGGTCCTATTCCTTCTACTACTTACGTAGTTCTTTCTCTCACTGACTACTGTTGCACAGTTAGACTGATTTGGATGCACCCTTTAACTCCCTCCATTGGGCCAAAGACCCAGCGGCTGTAATGAGGTCAATAAGTACATTTAAATATCAATATTATACTTTACATATCAATAATATAAATATATTATATATTTTATTCTAATATTATATTATTTAGAATATTTTATTACTACTATATAAATAATATATTAATAATTAAAAATTAGGATATTTAGTACAAAATTTATATATAATACTTCTTTTTATATAATATAAATTACATAAATGTATTATTTATAATATATAGTATTTTATAAGGTCACAATTGGATTAATATAAGGTCACATGGTATACCTAATAAATTGTAACCTAATATATAATATTAAAAGTACGTCTGAACCGCATACAATTGATCATTTTTTTCCGGCTCCTCTCGAGATATCCTAGGCCAGGAGAATATAGTTTCTCTCAGTTTCTCCTGGTCAACGATAGGTCTGGTGAAATAAACACATATTACCTATTTAATATCGTTCTATGCTGTTTAAAATGTTACGAAATATGTGTGATACAAGAGAAGATATTTTTGCCTTATGAGCTATGATGCCGACAGTACTCATTAATGTTCCATCTAACCATATTGAACTCAATAGAAATATCCTATTTTAATGGATTCGACTTGCTTTTTCTGAGCTCGTTACATTCCTGTGAGTACAGAACAATATCTTTATATCTTGCAATTACCTACACAATCAAGACAAACACATTTTAAGGTATAAGTATTATTGATTAAAATAAAGTAGTTATACTTCTTAAAGATCTCTTCATAAGATCGGCTAGTATGATGTAGTCTTCGTATAAGGTATTCGTATGAAGATTTATTCATGAAAGTTATACAAAGTTTTTAACAGAGTTCCAAATAATAAATATAGTGTATAGGTCGCGCGGAGTTATTAGATATTGAGCTGAAAGAGGATAGACTGTCAGATATTTCTTATAATCTCAAATAATGGCCTAGCGTCATATTATAGTGGTGCTGCGTTCTGGGAAAGCACCCCAGTATAATTATCATATTTACAGTAAGTAAACTATTATTTTGATAGATTTTCATTCTCGCCTCAATTGTTGCCTAGATATCATAATTAGAAGCTCTATTAGCGTTTACTAATACATCAATCATGCATGTTATGTATTACCAATTTCAATAAAGATGTGATTGTGTTATGTAGTCTCCAACCCCTACACGTCAACATTTATGTAACCATAGATGAGACAATCGTTTAGGGCCCCCTTATGGTATAAATACTAAATTATAAATATAAAATATTAATAATATATTAAATAATTAATAAATAATTAATAACTATCTATGAGTATATTTTTATTATATAGTTAATATGGTTGTATTGCTTTATAAAATTTATATATAAAATTAAACTAAAATACCATGAAATAATTTAAAATTATTATATTTTAATAATTATATATTTAAACAGTAATATATATAATGTATTAATCTATTCCATATATTTCGATATATTTTTTAATTAATTAATTAAGAATAATATTCTTATATAATTAAATAAAATTTATTTAAATTACTGTTAATATGACATTATAAATACAAATAATTATTATAAAATATAATATATATTAATATATAATAATATTATATAATATATATTATAAATATATATAAATTATATATATAAAGATTCTAAGATTAAATATTAAAATAAAAATAAAATATTCACACCTCCACTATTTTTGTTTATACATTATCAAAAAATTAATATCCTAATGGTCAATGGTCTTATTTATTTAACTATGTAGATATTGATTGTAGATCTGAGCGTAAAAAATACGATTTGTGTCGTTAGTTAATATCGCTAATCTTAGGGATTGTATCCTGTAAATAAAATGTTATAGTAATCTGGTTAACGTATGTCTAGTGTTTTTATTGTCATTGATATTTTGGGAATTTTCATTTATGAAAATTATTGCAGCGATACGATTTTATCGTTCTCGTGTGAAGACGTGTCATTATATAGAACTTGTTGTGAGCAATATACACAAGACATTTTCATCATCGACTTGATAGACAAAAAATATTCGATTGTCTGATACTTTGAGATATGATATACACAATCGGAAAGTTAGCTAGAATTATGCCTTTTATATCTATGTTGTTACCCATTTTTCTCCTCTTGATATCATCATCCATTATTTTTAAATCCTGTTTATTCCTTCCAAATCTCCTCTACATCTGACTCCTCAGGCTCTTATCACCCTTAGGGTTGAACGTCTTATATAATATGACAATAAAAGCACTTGTATTAGACGAATAAAATATAATATCCCAATGGTTTCAGTTTATGAAGTTGTTATGAAAGCTAGTTTTGCTGTATAGTGTTATGCGACATCATAAAATATTATCCTAATATGTTGGTCATGGTTGTATTATTTTTTTCTATTACTGCAGCCTTGATAGAATCGCTCAGTAAAAACCCCTCCTCAAAAAGAAATATGCAACAATAATTAGAAAATATATTATATTTCATCCTACTTTTTTATTGATACATAATATATAATAAGAACAACAGGTAGTATATATATTTATTCCACTATACATTTGTGTGTCATATAGATATATAATATGATTATATATTATATATTATAATATAATGTTATAATATATATATTAATAGTATTAGTATTAATAGTGATTAATAATAATATGTATTTAATAGTATTCATAATATATTACGAAGTCATATATATATAATAATTTAATATATTATATATATTTAAAGATTAACCATAATCTACTAATTTTTAAACTTGTAAGCAGCTTTGCTTCGACGTAGTAGCTCTGCTCGCATTGTATATATGATATAATTATTTTATCGATTACGTCACTTTACTTATATAGCTCTCATGGTCCGCATATCGCGTATATTTCTAATCTCATAAGAAATGATATCTCTAATTACAAGTCTAAGTGGAATCTGAACCTTATTGTGGATGTTCAATAGTGATAACCAGTGGTGGTCATTTAGCGTAAGCAAATGAATGGTGCTATCAGATAAAGCAGAATGATTGTTAGCTCTCAACTATAGAGATTATACTCTAACTCTCACGGCTAATTAGTCCGCACAGATAGTCCATGAGTCTAACGCTTAAGCGCCGCCGACGTGCCCCCCCTTTTTCTAATTGCCGTCTAGCATGGTTAATATCAGCTGAATACCCAATTAGTGTGGGAAGTTCGATGAGATCTAGGTATATAATCGATATGCTCAGTCGATGTGCTCGCATGTCAGGTTATTATGAGGCAATACTACTCGACTACCATGGTGTGAGGTTACTTTTCAGCGATCATTACCTGTAGGCCTCCATAATTCTAATAAGTCACCATTATGCAATCTATTTGAATAGTGTGTCTGTAGAAGATTTCTCTCATGATGTTATCGATCGTTTCGTTGTGACTAGATTAGTTGATTTTGAGGTATGTCAGTTGGTTCGATTCCACGGTTTGGTTAGTCGCTCAGCGTGGCAGTGTTTTCAATACCCCTTTCGATATGTTTTAGGAGAATGCAATCAAACACGCTTTATGTGGACTGGCTTACCCTTGCGTCATATTCAAAGGAAGGGGGTGTAGGGGCGGTTAAACTAATTCATATGAGGGGGAATAAGATGAAACTATTCAAGATTTGAGAAGTAGGGGTTATTCAGCACAGCAAATTCCTGATTCAACACCACATCATCAAAAAATCAGAACACAATAACCTATTTTTGATTTTCTAAAAAAAAAAAAAAATTTTTAATTTTTAATGTTGATTAAAATCTTGAGTTACAAAATATAAAAAAGAATTGTAAATTGATCACTACTCTCTTGATAAGTACAGTTCTTAAGTCTAGTATACTAAAAATCCCCATATTATAGCAGAACAGTTCGTTAAAGTTATTTAACATTTATTGAACCCGGTGCGCAAGTTCAGTACCTTCCCATTCCATTCTCCAACCCCCCCTCCTCACCCTTGACTAGGGTGGCCAATTGACTCAGTTACCACGGGAATCGACTCGGAGGATACGTAAACCGATTATCAACATACCCGACAACACAAAAACTAAAAATTAGGCCTAGGAAAATTGACATAAGGGATGTCCCAGCATTTAACAAAAATCAGCTAATTTTCTGGTCAAACAGACTAAGTTATTGGCATTGCTACTTACTTACTAACACGTTAGAGGAAGCTTCATTTCGAGGCTATAGTGTTCGAACAAAGAAATGGGGTAATAATTTTGCCTTGAAGATAATTTTTTTGGATTTTTCTGAAGAAATTGCCCCCAAAAGAAAATTTCCCTTCTTTAAGAGAGAATTTTTTAAAAAATATTTATTATTTTTATTTTTTTTTAAATATTCGTTATTACACTTAAGAATGATGCCAAATGCCCATTTTATCATATGCCTAGAACCTAATTTCTGTAAGTTTATAGCTTTATTACAGTTACATTAAAACAAAAAAAGAGCCAATTTTGCTTGAAGATTAAATTTTCTTTAATTTCAATATGTAAATTTTCACTTTTTTTATTATCTTACTATTTGTAATAATTTTTCATAAAAGATGAACTTAAAAAATTAATTGGATAAACAGACGGAATAGTTGGCTCACGTTGAGAAGGTTTTTTAAAAGTGGGTTTTTTCTTCGTTACATTGGTTTTTATTTGGGTAAACGGTGGGGTTTTTTGGTTTTTTTTTTTGGACTAAAATAATTTTAAAAGATAAAGTGAACAAATGATTTTTCATGCGGATTATAGCCTAGGCCTTCAGCTAGATTATAAGAAATTATTACTAAAAGTCCGATATGTAAAATAGTTTAATAGTTATGGACAAATAAACTGAAAAAAATGGTTTTTTTTTTATGTAACAGCACTATATAATATATATTATGATATATAGAGTATATATATATTATATATATATATAAATTATATATAATATAATATATATATATATATATATATAATATCATATATTATATATATATATATATATATATATATATATATTGATATAAATTTAGTATATTATATTAGTTATATAAAATATATATATGTGATTGACAATGGAGATATGTTGAGTAGAAATCTATTGTTAAAACCGTCTCAAAAAAAAAGATTTTCTACTAGAACTAAAGAATTTATGGTTGAAGATGCGGCAAAACAAGTTCTTTTATGAGGTTCCTGCTCTTTAAGTTATTGTGAAGGTGGCTCTAACAATCATGCAATAAAATTATTATTTGTTCTGCATGAATTCCTTATTTGGGTCATTGATATGGCAAATTTTTTGGGGGAAGAAATTTTCCTCAAGACTTCACTTGTTTCACGCTGATCTTGGAGCTATTTTGGCTGTATTTATATCTTCTCATACCACCTTATCCAGATTTACTTATCCAAATTTTTGACTTCCAGACATTCTCTTCGGTGAGATGATTTTCCATGTGTTTATGAAAGGGCGTTGTATTAAATGTTTTTGGTGAACTACCTAGTTTTTATTTGTTCGTTGTTGAAAGGTGTTGATTTATACGACTCCTTTAGAGAGAATTTGGTAATCATTGTTAATAATAAAAGAAAAAATAGAACTTTAGGAATGATGGAAATTTTTAAAACCAATTATTATGACTCCACGAGATGTTATTATGTGTGTATGACTAAATCTGGTAGCATTACTCTCGAATAAAATTACCTCCAATATCTAATACTATATTACATTTAAATATAGAGTTAACCTCTCTAGATTTGGAATATTTATATATGCATCCGAATTATATTAACTAATGTTATACAAGTACTATTTATTTTAAACTTTAGTTATTGAAATATCGTTAATTATATAAATATATTATGATATATAATTATAATACATCATAACGTCGATAATCTCGCTGTACGGCTCACTCATAATAAAACTTGGCTGCAAAATCGAGCTAATAAAACACCCTTTCGTTCATTTTTTCTTTTTATGGTTATTGGCGTTATTGTATAAGTGTATTTAGGAGGGAGTTTAGTCTTATCCGGTTGATTACGGATAATCCAAAGTATGACTCAGCCATATTCTCTACTAATCGTATATTATTATATTTGCTATTATTTTTGATAAACCTTTCAATAATTATAATAGAGTAAAAGTTTTCCCCATATTCCAGTTGCTCCCGCACTGTATCTTCGTTTCCCAGCTATCAGTCCTGCAGTTCCCTTATTAATAGAACCCCTCCCAGTACAGCTTACCAGCCAGAGTATTATATACCAAATGAATAAAGACAAAATTAATATTAAATTTATAATTATATAAATAATATCCAAGACCTCATTACATCAGTTAAAATAAAACTGGATTAAAATCATATTATTTCACATGTAAATTTTATTTTTCCCCAGGTTCTATTTCTTGACAGGAACCTTTTCTAATATTGTGGACTTGTGTTTGTCAAGACGTCTGGACAAAAATTCAGTACTTTCTGTGCTCAGAAATTCTCATCTGCTACGCTATTTCGCATTGGCTATTCTTGGAAAAAACTTCTGTGCTTGGTTAGCCTTATTTTACTGTCTTATATCCTTTGCTAGGCTCATTGAAGAGGTTTCTAGTAATCTAATAGTTCTTGTTGAGAGTTTGTAAAAGTGACACGAACGTGTAATATATGCCCGCAAAATAACAACTAACTTCTCAGCATCTGCTGGAGATATAAATTCTCATAGTGTACATTGGAAAATGTTAGATGCATTGCATAAATCTAAACGGTGGTGAAAAGTTATAGTATGAGAATCGTGAACAAGTTTTAGATTAAACAAATAATACTAAGAGTAAACGTGCCCTTTATCCGCTTAATAGGACTAAACTACCTTTGTAACAAATTTATTTACCCTCCAGAAGCGTTCAGAAATAAAATTTGAAAGAACATTTACAAATCGCATGATATTATATATATTACATAATAATATATATTTTCCCCATTTACCCCTCTGGTCTTCAGAATAATTGCAATACTTTCGGTACTTATTTTTAGCAAAAATTGACTGAAGCACCTACAGATTCTCGATAATTAAACACGGGT
>JABUQX010133401.1:0-5000 GCA_015478945.1 Trachelipus rathkii | reverse complement strand
GAGTGTTAAAAAAATTTCAGTTTTGTTTTCGCTGCCTGAAATGAACCTGAGAAATTAAGTGTAATCTATTTACATGTTCATAATAATTTCATATTTTATACTCACCTATTATTAAATATAACTTGCGTTCTTTATTTCAAATGTTTTTTCTTAAAACATTTGATCTCTCGAGCAAATATCTCATATTGTTCCTGTGGTACTAGGTTTGTAAAAGAGGCCTGTTATATCCTTTATCGAAACTATCAAATTACATATTGCTAAGTTAGAAGCTGAAATTATATAGATTGGTTTATGTGATTAGAGAAAGGTTAGTTGGTTTAGTATTAAGGTTAAATTTAGTTATGGTTAAGGGAAACAGTGGTAAAATATAATTAAATTATAATTAAATAAATTATATGATAATTATTTATGTATTTATTATCAATATTGGGGGCAAGGGGTGCTAGGTCACTCTTTTATTGTTAGGGTCTGAAATTTTCTGGGATGTACTGATGCCAGAGCGGTTTCTCGTCAAAAATAGTAATATTGATCAATAAGGAAAAGATGTACTGTCATGAATAATTCTTATTTGTATAAAGCCAGATTTGAAGTTAGTTCATCTAATATATACACATGAGTTGCAGAGAACCTATTAGGCATAATTTGTAGGGGCTCTCATAGAGTCCCTAAGCATACGTATATAGAGCGTGATTAATAATTCACAAGTAGTACTATAGGAAACCATCAAATCTATACATACTCCCTAGCTTATATATATATATAGATAAAGTATACGGTAGTGTTATAGTATGCTATCAGTTGAGTATAGCCTATGAAGGTATAGAAAACCCGCGACACCCCAAAATTATCATCCCAAAATAGAGCGGGGGTAGTATCCGTATAAGATCCCCATTACTCACCTAGAATGAGGGGTGAGGTATATATTAGGCTATTCCCAGGTGATATTCCTATCCTCCGAGTACTCTCTGTTCTAGGAAAGCCGAGAGACACGACTCCATGCCACAGGTGCTTTTGCGGTATAGCGCGCCATAATTTTGGAATGTCCGTAACTTTATTATTTTAGTGTTATAAAAAAAATACACTAATAATAAAAAATAATAAAGTTATTGAATTAAACGATATAAATTTATTTTAATTTATAATTATATTATATAAAACGCAGAAGTACTATCTCGTTTACGTGCCAATGATATTCTCTATTAAACGTAATCTACTAGCATCGAAGACTTTTTCAATACATACTATTATCTCTACGCTATAATTATTAACAATTAAAAATCTCTTTTTTTATTTGAACTATATTTATTTTATTCACCATATGAACTGTTCTTAAGTAAATAGAAGCTAGTGTATTAGCCCTATATTGTCCCCTAGTCTACGTAGCGCCTTAGTCTTAACTCGGTTGATTTGTATTAGACACTTGATTGAGCTCTTATAGATTATAATATTTTTTTATTTTTTTTTTATACATTTTCCCACACAAAAATAAACCAAATGTATATTACAGCAATAAAATTCTCTCGATCTTTAGTGAACATTAATTCCTTTCCCAGAATGCCGTTATATTATTATAGTAAATCATGCTATTTAGGCGCTCTATGTGAGATATTTATGGGCGGTTGGAGAAGTAAATTGATACATAACAGATTATAATATGCGTTGTTTTAGAGTGTGAAAAATTCGCTATATATTATAAAAAAAAACACAATAAAAAAAAATAAATTAAACGAGGTAATTAAACAATCATCAATATGCCTCCCAATAACTACCTCCGACAATATAATTAAATCATTAAACAAAGTAACAAATATACACTACCCATCTAGCCAACAAATCACATTAAGTAAAGAAAAAAATTTCAAAAAAAAAAATTAGTTGTTAATAATTATATAATATGAGTTAGAAAGCCCTGTCATTTTAGAGAATCTTTATACAGGTACTGCGGTTTTAAAAATAAATAGACATTTGTATGTAAATTTTGGTTTTTGTTTTTTTTAAACTAAAGAATACCCAAGGGGTAATTTACCGCACCGATGGCAGGAAGCGGGTCTCTCGGCTTCCGGGGAACTAACTACGCGGTTGGACTATTTCCCCCCTCCGCGAGGGTCTCCGGAACCACCCGCTCTTTGGTATTTGGGGTGTCGCGGGGTCCTCCCGCCCCTCCCCCCTTACGGGGTATGGGAAACGTCCCCCCCCTGTGTTTCCCCGTCGGCTCGAGCCCCCTACATTGCCTTGTTATACCTTTACAAATAATTAATATATACTATGTCCCCCGCACGGCTCGAGCTCCCGCCCCCCAAAAAATAAAGACCAATTTTTATTTTCTATTTTTTTTTATTTTATTTTTTTATTTTACGTTTTTCCGAACCAAAATTTTACAAGGACTCGAAAAATGTATTCCTTTTTCCCTGTAGCTATTTAAGTGTTGAAGATATGGATTTTTTTTTCTCGATAAATTTTACCAGGATTCTAAAACAATGTATTCCTTTTCCCTGTACTATTGTAGTTTTTTTAATATATTACTATATACTATATATATATAATTAATTATAATATGTATAATATACTACTTAATATATCATATATATATATATAATATTATATTATTATATATATTATATATAATATTATATATTAATATATATATTATATATATAATATATATATATATATATATCATTATATATATTAATATATATTATATATATATATATATTATATACTATATATATAGATATATATATATAATATATATACTATATACACTATATATTATATAATAATATATATATAATATATATACTATACTATAATATATATATATATATATATATATCATGAATAATAATAATAATGCTATAGTAGAAATTCATATTTGATAATCTTGAATTTTTCAAAATACATTTAAATGTTGCTTTTTTTTTTTAGTATATAGGTGATAAATCCAAAAAAGTAAACGGAATATTTATATTCTCTTGTTTTAAATTTTCCCTTCAAAATATTTTCTACTAGGGATTAGCATGGAATGACCAATATATATATATATATATAATATATATACTATATATATATATTATATATGATATATATATATATATAAACTATAGATATTTATAATATATAGTATATATACGTATATATATATATATATATATATATAACCTATCATATATATTATAGATATTATAAATTAAGTGTACCTTATTTATACTGTGACACTATATTATATGTGACACTTATGTATAATATGTGACACAATATTTATATATATATACTATAGTATATATATAACTATTCTATTTATATATAATATACTATATATACGTATATATACTAGTTATATATATATATATATATATATCAATATATTATAATATCCATATAGGCTCTTGTTGTACTATCAGCTTCCAGTTAAGCTTAAGCCGTATTTTATCTTTAAATAGTACCTACTAAGTCGAACACAACTTAAACCACCAACTGCTCTATTAGCGTCTAAAAGATTGAACTTTTTTCTAATTAGTTTAGTTATTGAAAATAATGGACTTATAACAATAAATTACTAATATAAGTTAGTTAAAATTGAAGGCGAAAGTAAATTAATTTCTCAAAGGTTTAGGGAGGTTAAATTACTAATTATTGTAATAAAATTAATTATGCCTTTTCTTTAAATAAGATCTAAAAAAAAATTTAGGATTTGTTTTTTTAATTTGCTTAAAGGTGTGAAGCTCATTAATTACTAAGATTTTTATTAGCGACAAAATTGCTGAAATTTTTTGTTTTGCACAATTAAAGTGTGCAGTGATAATTATCTCAATGCCATATCTCAAAAAAACCTACAATAGCTACAGGAAAAGGAATACATCGTTGGAATCCTGGTAAAATTTTTATTGCGGCAAACTGAAAAAAAAAACCATCTCAAAAAACTACAATACTCTACAGCGGAAAACTGAGTACATTTGGAATCCTTGCTAAAATTTAACGGAGGAGCGCGAAAGTAAGTGTAGGAAAAATGTAAAAAGAAATACAATTAGAATAAAAAAAAGAAAAATTATTGCTTCGCTGAAAGTTGTATATTATCGTAAGTATATATACACATATTATATTATATATATACAATCTATATTATAATAATATAGTATTATATATATATATATACTATATATAGATATTCTATATGTACTATGAAGACGCGCGACTACATACTATATATATACTATTAACAGCTATAGATAGACTATGTTAGTTATATATATATAGTCATATACTATTATATTATATAAATATATATACTTATATGTACTAGCTATATATTACCTATAATATATATATATATAATTCACTATCATATTTACGTGACGTATACTCACGGGCTGATTACTTCATACTCTACTATATACTAGTATATAATTGTAAGCGAGGTATTACACCGGCAAATGTTGGACTACTGATCCGACCGGGGAACCAGGGGGGGACGTTTTTCCATACCCCGTACCCCGTGCGGGAGGGGCGGAGGAACCCCCGCGACACCCAAATACCAAAAGAGCGGGGGTTTCGGAGTACCGCCTCCCACGCCGAATGGCGGGGGAATTAGTCCACCCGCGTAGCTTTCCCCTGAGAAGCCGAGACGACCCCGACTCCTTGCCATCTCCGCTGCGCGTGGCTTATACCCCTGTGGGGCCTATTCTTAGTTACAAAAAACAGAGCCACAAATTTAATAGAAAGCTCATATTTATTTTTTTCAACGATGTTAACCAATAAACGGTTCTAAATAGTTCTTATAATCAGTCATTACTATAATTTATTAACAATAATTTTTGTTTTTATTTATTTTTATATTTTTCTTTTTACATTTGTTCCTATCTAAAATTTTACCAGGATTCCAAAAATGGATTCCCTTTGGCGTGTAGCTATTGTAGTTTTTGAGAATATTTTTTTTTTTATTTTTTCATTTTTACATTTTTTCCGCACTAAAAATTGGACCAGCATCTTCCCAGCAATGT